>SEYY01000332.1:102387-114887 GCA_009176605.1 Armadillidium nasatum
ATGGGAATGGTACAACTGCCGTTGAAGAGTGTCGTCACCGGTTTCCACATTGTAGAATTCCGGATTGAAACTCATTTATCAAAAATTTCGGCACATTGTGTAAGACCGATAGACTTTCCAGTGTGCACATCACGCCTGAACGTGCAAGATGTAAATATAGACAAGATGTAAATGAAGTAGAAGCATTCTGGAATTTATTGGAACAGAGGCCTTAGACTAGCTTACGAAGAATTGCCTCTCAACTAGAAATTACTCAAACAAAAGCGACTGGACATTATGTCGATGGATAATTGCTAATCGTCATTTGGTTCGATATTACTTTTTACCGAAGAAGCGATATTCAATCGTAACAGCTTTGTAAATACCCGCAACTGTAATAGATGGTCTAACAAAAATACCCACGAAAGAACGGAAACATATTTTCAGCATCGTCTTTCAGTTAATTAGCGTGTGGTATGAGATTGTCAATAGTTATTAAATTGACCCTTTTATTATTAAGAATCGTCTAAAATAGTGGTTCTTAACTTTGTTGGAGGTCCTGAGCCCCAAAAGGTTTCGTACGTGCATTCACCGAATACTTCGTAATTGGAAAAATAAAATTTGATTTTTTTCAAATTCAAAATATAGGTATATATTTTATTAGTGCAGAAAATGAACCATGCATCAGTTGAACACAATGAACTCAATGAATATTTAATGTAAATTAATATGACTTTTTTTGTTGCCTTCCAGAGATAAGTTCGGAAATGCGCGGCTACACCTTAGCAAGTTCCATTCATATCATTTTCGCAACAAAGTCTTTTCCTTTTCTATGTTTTATGTCTATCATTCTCGAAAAGGATTGCTAGCAAAGATACGTTGTAACTAATGGTATAATTAACTCAAGGGCTTTCTTAGCAATAAGAGGGTACGCTACGATTTGGTGACACCAAAACGTTGAGAGCCTTGTTTTTCTGAAGAGTTGCTGTTGAACCCGGCTCTGCTGAAGTTCAATGATTTCGTCCAGGTATTCATCAATGACATCTGCTGTCGCAACACTAAATGTGAACGACTGTCTCACCAAAGCTGGATATGACTCTCTGGTGCGGACGTATCCGTCGAGAGACTTTGCGAGCTCATCTAAGTGCTTTACCCCGGGTAAAGAAATGTCTCCAAATTCAAACACGTTTTCAATGTTACCTACACAATCGCCCAGCAGGGGAAAGTTTGCGAGGTTATCATTCTCTGTTCGTCGTTTCTATAAAGGTAGCTCTTTTCAAAAAGCCTTTAGGTTTTCTTCCGCTTCGATGATGTTAATTCCACAGCCCCACATCTGTTGATTGAAATGATTTAGAGCATCGAAGATATCGGCCATATACGCCAAAATGAGTATGAACTCAGAATTTTCGAAGAAATCTACACAACAGTGTTGATGGTCTCTCAAAATCAAGGGTAATTTTACACGCATGGCAAAACCCGATTCAGTACCTTCCCCCAAGATAAGCATCGAAAGTTAGAATGATACATAAGTACCTCGAATTCAGAGCCCATTTAATTGCACAACTTTTTGAAAATGCGGTGCTTCAGAGCACTCTTTCGCACGTACTTTTCACATTCCACTATAATTTTTAATACTTCTATCAGTTTTGGAGGTAAGGTTTTTGATGCTGTACAGAACACAGTGTGAAACAATGATGTGCTGTGCATTGCCTTTCACCAGTGCAGCAAAACAAGAGTTTCGCACAAGCATGACTGGAGCGCTCCGTCCGAACAAACTGCAGAAACCATATCCCACGAAAGATCTTTGTCTCTGAAGAAGTCATCCACAAGTTTCTTCACGTCGGCTGGCTTAGTTGTTGTTGTAAGAGGTTTATAAAATAAAACAATTCTTCCTTTATCAAGTCATCTTTCACATAGCGCACGAATGCAACAAGCTGGCTTAGATTCGAAACGTCGGTGGTCTCGTCGAGTTCGAGGCTTAATTTTGCTGGGCTTGAAATTAGATCTGCATCTACTTGATCCAAGATGTAATCGCTCATGTCATCTATTCTACTGCTGATGGTGCCATTTGAAAGAGGAATTTGGAATAACTTATTTTCAGTAACTTTTCCCAGCATAATATTCGCCATCTTCAACGTAGCTGGTTTTACGAGCGTTTCCCCAATGGTGTATGGTTTGTCCTGCTTTGCGATAGGTACGCAACTTTGTACGATGCTGTGAAAATCGGTTTCTCGATGGGTACAAAGCCGAGAACAGACAGCTCTCTCTTCCCCTTGAATTCAGTGATCGTAGTGTTTTTGTGTTTCCCATCTCCATGCAGCTGTAGAAAGTATTAATTTAGTTTTTCCTGTGCTAGACTAGAATTGCTCAACTTGGCTTTACAAATAATGCATTGAGGATGCTGACTCTCATCGTGTTTCGTTATCACATGAATATATAATGTACGTATTAGTCCGACCACTTCTTTTTTTCTCAACATAGTATTAAGGGATTAAAATATTAGGAAGGAAATCACAAATGAAGTACAATCACGAAGTCACAAGTCGACTACTGAGCGCATCAAGTTTTCTGCATCACAGATATTAATGCCAAGTGATGTGGTGTGATCAGCTGCAGTCAATAATGACCAAGAAGAGCGTGACGTAATGAATTTATATATATATATATATATATATATATATATATATATATATATATATATATATATATATATATATATATATATATATATATATATATATATTAATGATTAATATCCAAAAAAATAAAGCAACAATTGAAACAAAGACAAGCTTTTGGGGAGAACAACTAACGAACACCTTCCCTTAAAAGACGGTAAACGGGATGTACTTCCGAAAGACTTGTCCCTGTTTTTCTTTTCTTTTCTTTTTTTTATACTGCACGGTATATATATATATATATATATATATATATATATATATATATATATATATATATATATATATATATATATATATATATATATATATATATATATATATATATATATATATATATATATATATATATATATATATATATATATATATATATATATGCTCATTTGAGGAGAGCTCGTGCAACTCGCCTTTCCACATAGTTTCATTCCTTATTTGTTAAACTCTTTAACCCCAAATTAACTGCTATGCTCAATCTTTCATATATTCTATTGGAATATATGAACACTTTCAAACGTCTTGTGTTTGATCAGGCATTATTTATTTTTCTCCCTCAACTCCGGTGAAATTTAGTATGTCTATTTATGATCTTTGCCCACCAGCGGAAGTATATATATATATATATATATATATATATATATATATATATATATATATATATATATATATATATATATATATATATATATATATATATATATATATATATATATATATATATATATATATATATATATATATATATATATATATATATATATATATATATATATATATATATATATATATATATATATATATATATATATATATATATATATATATATGTGTGTGTGTGTGTGTGTGTGTGTGTGTGTGTGTGTGAGAGAGAGAGAGAGAGAGAGAGAGAGAGAGAGAGAGAGAGAGAGAGAGAGAGAGAGAGAGAGAGAGACTCAATGTAAAATTTCAATTTAAAATCCCAAGTTACAAAATTTATTTTTCCAAATATATACTCGTAAACATTGTTTTTATCACCCGTATATCTAATCATGTTCCAGTTTTATAATAAGTTCCTAAATTTTCTCCAAATGTTTGTAACAATTTTCCCAAAATTTAATCTTTTGAGAGTCGTTTTCTTGTTAATTTCCCCCATCGTAAAAGAGTAATAAATATTCCTTTGTAAAGTAGTAGGACGACTCCGTTCGGAGGGCTTTATTAACCCTTTCAGACTATGTATTTTCCGAAAGTTCTCTTCAAAGTTTAATGAGAATTTACACATACACCCAACTACTATTATATTATTATTATTATTATTATTATTATTATTATTATTATTATTATTATTATTATTATTATTATTATTATTATTATTATTTTTATTATAATTATTATTATTACTTATTATTATCATAATTATTATTATTATTATTATTATTATAATCTTACAACACTTGCAGAGCAACACGCTCCCATTATTATTATTATTATTATTATTATTATTATTATTATTATTATTATTATTATTATTATTATTATTATTATTATTATTATTATTATTATTATTATTATTATTATTATTATTATTATTATTATTATTATTATTATTATTATTATTATTATTATTATTATTATTATTATTATTATTATTATTATTATTATTATTATTATTATTATTATTATTATTATTATTATTATTATTATTATTATTAATGATTATTATTATTATTATTATTATTATTATTATTATTATTATTATTATTATTAATATCATTAGCTCAGAGTTTTTTCTTTTCTCTGTTGTTTTTAACCTTAGTTTTTTGTACTGAAAGTAACTGTATCTGAAACTTAGTTTTGCATAAAGAAACTGTATTAAAGTTTAAAATTGTGTGCTTTCTGAAACTTAAATTTTATGTACTGAAAGTCAATTGTCAGAAACTTGTTTTTGTGCACCGAAAGTGAGCAATTCCTAAAACTTTGTTTGAGTACTGAAAATAAATGATATAAAACGTCGATTTTGTGTACTTTCTATATAATATATATATATATATATATATATATATATATATATATATATATATATATATATATATATATATATATATATATATATATATATATATATATATATATATATATATATATATATATATATATATATATATATATATATATTATATTATTATTATTATTATTATCATATTATATTATTATTAATATTTTTATAAATAAATATAATATAAATTATATATTATATAATATATATTATATATATATATATATATATATATATATATATATATATATATATATATATATATATATATATATATATATATATATATATATATATATATATATATATAATGATAATATATTCAAGACTCTGTTGGTGGGGTAAATTCTCCTAAGTGTAAAAAAAGTGAAAAGAGAATGAACCAACATCATCACGCCCTCCTTTATTAAAGTTTGGATAGAAAGAAAATGTCTGATTGGACCGCCACATATGTTCTAACCGAAACTGTCCGTTTTTTTAGGCCATGATGTAAACAAATAAATATAAATCGGTCTTCTATTCGTCGTCAACGAATGGCACAAAGGAAATACATAGCAACACATTTAAAGAAAGAATTCAAATCAGAGACCCTTTTGATAGTTCACCGGGATGGGAAGTAGATGCCAGGATCTAACATCAAAAGAATATGTTGATTGGCTTCTAATTCTGGTATCGGGAAAGAACATAACACAATTATTGGATGTACCAAAATTAGAAAGTGGACCGGAGTTTAACGCTGTAGTTAAAGCAATTGAAAAATGAAATCTTACTTATCAAGTCGTTGGAATGTCTTCTGACACAACGGCTTCAAATACTGGCAGCCACAAAGGAGCACGCATATTAATTGAAGATAAGCTCCAAAAAGATTTACTATATCTTCCATGCCGGCATCACACCTTGGAGCTGATTCTTCAAAGTGTGTTTTCAGAGGTTCTTTGTGTTTCTTCTGGTCCTGAACTTCTCCTATTTAAGAGGTTTCAAGTTATTTGGAAAAATATTGATCAAAATATCTTCATCACTGGACTATAGTGCGCTACTCTGGCAAAAGTATTACATTATATTAAAGAGGATTTCGTGAAAGAGAGGATTTCGAGGAGATTACCATGAGCAAATTGAGTTAGTAATTATTTTTCTTGGTGGTGTACATCCTGGTGGTATCCAAATGCATATGGGTACATGGATGAGTAAGGTTATATATTCCCTGAAAGTATGGATGTTTCAGAACCAATTTCATTTAACAAAGACAGAAGAGACTGGGCTTCAGAGGATTTGTATATTTGCAGCAGCAGCTCCTTGATTTATTTCATGCCTTAAGCCTGTATGGAAAAATAGAAATGAGAAGAATAAATGGCGAAAATAGAGAACTTGAATGCCCACCTTTAAAGAGAATTACAATTCCATACATCAATTTCCAACTGCGAGTTACAAGACTTTGTAACAGCGGACAATCGTTTTTTTTTTAAGAAATTTAACCTTGATGCAGTATTTTTACACACACACACACACACACACACCCTGAAACAATGGCTAGAACAAGATGATTATCAAAAAGGAGTATCCATTATGTCAGGAATATCAGTTACCAATGATTTTGCAGAACGAGAAGTCGCATTAATCCAAAAATATAATAAAACATTAACAAAGAATGAAGAGCAACTTCAATTCACTCCAAAGTAGTTGCAGAACAAAGAAAACTACTTCCTAGATAGTTAAGAAGGTCAACATTACTGGGGCAAACAAGACAGCAATGAAAACTTAGCAGCTATGAAACCCCCGCCATGAGCCGAAAATACTCCTACAGGAGGGGGACCTAGATTCTTGTTCTCAGGGTAAAACTTTGACGATGTTGTGTAATATGTTCTAATTCATCATTTCTTAAAGAAAAATATTTTAAACAGAGTGTTTTTACTACCATAGCAACCTATTCGGAAGGTAGGAGTATAATTTTTTTAAAACATTTATTCACACATCATAAGGACCAACCATATATATATATATATATATATATATATATATATATATATATATATATATATATATATATATATATATATATATATATATATATATATATATATATATATATATATATATATATATATATATATATATATATTGTAGCCTTAATGTCTATGATTCTAAATATTTAAAACGCCTACAAATAACCATCCAAAAACATCTAAAATATTGACAATTCGAATATTATGGCAATGCAATCGGCTTTTATAGAGTATTTTGAATTTTCTTAATACATCAATGACTCACGAATATTTCTCACACCCTCTGTAGATTCGAACACACATTTGTACAACCACTGACACAGGTATGTGTGACTAAAATGCATACTAAAATTGCACACACCTACATGTTCGGCTATTTGACCGTCACACCTTGAATGCAAATTATTAGGCGTAACGAAATCAAATATGAATAATTGCATTAAAATTTTCTCCTTATCTATCTATCTATCTATCTATCTATCTATCTATCTATCTATCTATCTATCTATCTATCTCTGTTTCTCTATTTTTTCATCAATTTATCTGTTTTCCTATCTATTTGATTCTATCCATATATTCATTAATCCATCCATCCATTCATCCATCCGTCAATCCATCCATCCATCTATCTACCTACCTATCCGTTTTTTTATACATCTATCTATCTATCTATTCACCCTTCCAAATATCTATCTATCTATCTATCTATCTATCTATCTATCTATCTATCTATCTATCTATCTATCTATATCTATCTATCTCTATTTATCTATCTACCTATCTATCTATCTACCTATCTATCTTTCTGTTAATTCGTTTCTTAATAGAAATATTCTTTTGCCTATTTTCATCTGTGTATGTCCACTTACTTAGCTAACTGTTTATTAGTATTTGAAAGGAATATGTCTATCCATTTAACTTTGTCTTTTTACGCAATGATGCTTTATAAAAATTTGTCTTATTCTAGATTTAGTGTGAAAAGATTTCATGGCCAGCAATATATATATATATATATATATATATATATATATATATATATATATATATATATATATATATATATATATATATATATATATATATATATATATATATATATATATATATAGGGACCGACCGGGGCTGGAATTTTGCCGGGGCCGGGGCCGGGGCGGGGTTCTGGCCGGGGTTGCCTAAAATTTGTAAAGAGGTCAAAAGCACTGAAATTTTTGGTTAAGGAAATTAAATATAAATTTAATTCAAGTTTATTTAATTATAAGGAAGGAGTAGAATAGCCAACATTCACTTAAATTAATGATTATATGCATTTTCTCCAGAAAAAAAAGTTAAGAAAATTACAGATTTTGTATAATAAAAGTTTAAAAAAAGTAAAAAAAAATTTTTTTTTTTCATAATAGTGATTCTTACCTAGGTAAGACCCTAATGTAAAGTTTCAAAAAAATGTAAGATATAAAATTATCAATTTAACCTGTATTTATACATATCATTGTTATTTTATTGCTATGTATCAAATTTGTATCAAATTTGTATCATTTAGCTACATTATTTCCAAAATTATTATTTTGTTTATACTTTCAGTCAATATGGATAAAAGATCAGCTTCAGCAGTATGGGAGTACTTTACAATGTTTCAGGATAGGCTCGAAATAGCTAAATGTAACATTTGCAGTCATGAAATTATAAGATGATCTCAGGGTGCCCAAAGTCAAAAATTACTTATTTTCTTTGTTCAGTAAAGAGGCAAGAATGTTTTATTTTCTTTTGAAATTTGCACGTACTGACACCTCTTTGCCAAGTGAGATAATAAAAATTATAATAATAATAATAATGATACTAATAATAATAATAATAATAATAATAATAATAATAATAATGATAATAATGATAATAATGATAATAATGATAATAATAATAATAATAATAATAATAATAATAATAATAATAATAATAATAATAATAATAATAATAATAATAATAATAATAAATAATAATAATAATAATAATAATAATAATAATAATAATAATAATAATAATAATAATAATAATAATAATAATAATAATAATAATAATAATAATATAATAATATATATATATATATATATATATATATATATATATATATATATATATATATATATATATATATATATATATATATATATATATATATATATATATATATATATATATATATATATATATATATATATATATATATATATATATATATATATATATATATATATATATATATATATATATATATTATATATATTAATATATAAAATAAAAGTATAATATTAATATTGAAAAAAACAAAAAAAAAATCTTTAATTTTCTTATAGTTTGTTTGAAAAAAAATTTTTTATTATTATTTGACTGATTTAGCTGAAATTTTGAGGGGATATGCATTTTTTTTCCTGAAGTTCTGAGTTCGATTTCGAACATTTTTCTGAATCTATAACGGTTTGAAAGTTATTTGTACCCGAAGTTGAAATAAAATGAATAGCGGGATCAAACCACTGGTCCACATGAGCTGAAAATTTAACTGAACAATCTTAGCCCCAATATTTTGCATTACTGGGAACTTATTATTGATATCACTTCTAGAAAATAAGTTATAAGCAATTGAAAAAAAAATTGCAAAAACCGCACCGTTCCGGATAAAAAAAATTGTTTTAAAAAAAAGAAAACGCTACCTACTAATTTATTTATTTATTTTTTTTTTTGATATTGTTTAAAGGAGGAACAGGGCAACAACTTTTATTAGTGCATTATTAAAAGCCATTTGTTTGAAACGAAATATAACCTCTCAAACTTTTGGAATTTTTTAAATTTGGTCAAAAATGGACTTTTTTGAGAGGCTATATCTCAAAACCAACGAATCGCATCGAATAACATAGATAAAAAATTGTAGCTCCATCCCTCTTCTCTATACCCACCAAAAATAAGAAATGTTATAGTTGTAGTTTTTTTTAAAAATTTTTTGTCCGAAAAAGTGGATTTAAAAGGAAAAAAATTGTTTATTGATAGATGGTCAGTTCTGGGCCTATAACATTTTTTTATAAATCTGGGAACAAAAGTCTATTAGAAGCTTTTGAAGAACATAGAATTCTGAATATACAGTTCAAATTTCAGATCATTCCAAAAGTGGTTTGGCCTCGTCATTCCTTTGAAATAGGGTCAAATTTCCAAAAAAAACTTTTTAACAGTTATAGACTCAGAAAAACGCTAGAATTGGACTATTCTTTACCGGGAAAAAAAGCTACACACAGTGAAAATTTCAGGAGAATCGGCTGAAAATTAAAATTTTTTTGAAACTGAACTCCCTTAGGTAAAATTTGCCTTTTCAACCCCGGCAGGCAGACCCCGGTTTTCCTTGATTTTTAGCCGGGGCCGGGGCCCCGGTCGGTCCCTATATATATATATATATATATATATATATATATATATATATATATATATATATATATATATATAGTATATATATATATATATATATATATATATATATATATATATATATATATATATATATATATATATATATATATATATATATATATATATATATATATATATATATATATATATATATATATATATATATATATATATATATATATATATATATATATATATATATATATATATATATATATATATATATATATATATATATATATATATATATATATATATATATATATATATATATATATATATATATATATATATATATATATATATATATATATATATATATATATATATATATATATATATATATATATATATATATATATATATATATATATATATATATATATATATATATACATATAAACGAGACTTATATTTATATCCATACATGTTATTTAATCATAGGAATTTATATTTTACATAAAAAGGAACAAGCAAGCAAAGATCCACAAATACCAAAAAAAATAATTTTTTTAACCATATTTAAAACTTGGGTTTTTCTATGTATACTTTTAAGTAAATATACAACTCAATACATATTCGAATGACTAAAAATAACTTGGGAATTCTATAAGGTTTTTCTGTATACAAAACTATAATCGTAAAATAATATGGCAATGCACCCCTAGAAATCATATCCGCCATGACGTCATCTCCATTTCATATATGGTCAAAATTATACTCAAATATTGTGTTGTCGACGCAGAAGCAATTATTATTTTATATAATTATTCTAACATAACTAAATATTAGGAACTTTATAAGCCTTTCCCAGGTATTCTTTACATATATATATATATATATATATATATATATATATATATATATATATATATATATATATATATATATATATATATATATATATATATATATATATATATATATATATATATATATATATATATATATATATATATATATATATATATATATATATATATATATATATATATATATATATATATATATATATATATATATATATATATATATATATATATATATATATATATATATATATATATATATATATATATATATATATATATATATATATATATCGGTATCGGTATATATATATATATATATATCGGTATATATATATATATATATATATATATATATATATATATATATAGGTATCGGTATATATATATATTATATATATATATATATATATATATATATATATATATATATATATATATATATATATATATATATATAATATATATAATATATATATATATATATATATATATATATATATATATATATATATATATATATATATATATATATATATATATATTGCTTGTGGGTGTGTGCGTATATGCGTTTATGTTTGAGTTTATGTTTGGTGTATGTGTATGTGTTTATGTGTGTGTGGCAATTATCTATTTGTACAAAATCTGTCTATATTCTATATGAGTACAGTTAAAAATATAATAAGACTTAATGATCCATTTAACTTACTACTTAACAATATGAATTACTCAAATAATTTAGATGAAAAAAAAATTTACTTTAGTTAATAACGAATTAACTGTACAAAATAACAGCTTAATATATATATATATATATATATATATATATATATATATATATTATATATATATATATATATATATATATATATATATATATATATATATATATATATATATATATATATATATATATATATATATATATATATATATATATATATATATATATATATATATATATATATATATATATAATATATATATATATATATATATATATATATATATATATATATATATATATATTAAAGTTAATATATGTCATATATTAAAAAAAATTATAATTTAAATAATATAATATTATAATATTATATATTATATATATATATATATATATATAATATATATATATAATATATATATATATATATATATATATATATATATATATATATATATATATATAGATGCTGCTCATCCACCCCTTTCCCCATCACCACTTGGGAGTTGGTGGCCTCCGGTGATGGGGTTGGTGCCACCAAGACCTTGATGCCGGCTTGTTCTGGTGCATGGTCTTCTTTTTTCTTTAATTTCTGCAACATTCGAGGTCTTTTGTCTTATTTCCACTTTGTCGAACACCACCCCTGTTCTTATAGACCTTGACCTCCTGTTCTTAACTCAAACTTAGGTGTTTGAGTGTTCTGACAACAAACTCTACTCTGCTTCCTACTACTATATCTATCCTCAATTTTCAGTCAAAGGCGAATGTTGCGTATACTTCCTCAACGATGTTCTCTGTCCTCGTATCTCTAATTTGGAGTCTTCTGAATTCTTT
>SEYY01000333.1:0-25000 GCA_009176605.1 Armadillidium nasatum
ATTTTGGTAGGCCTCTGGCCTTTGCCCACCAGAGGTGATATAAAAAAAAAAAAAATATATATATATATATATATATATATATATATATATATATATATATATATATATATATATATATATATATATATATATATATATATATATATATATATATATATATATATATATTAGTGTGTCATCGAAATCGATTTTCTTGCACAGGAAGGGTTTTGTTCATGCCTATGAGGGTATTCAGAAAATCCAATTAAATATTTTTTCCATGAGGCCTAAGTACTCCCCTTTTTTTACCTAAAAAATTGGAAAAATTGGTCAAAAATTGCCATTCCTATAGTTCTGTTGCTATTTGTTCTGAATTGTTGAATGAACAATTTATTTAGGGAATAAATGAACACTGAACAATGCTCATGTATTCCCTAAATAAGTTGATTGCGATTTATATATTTTTTTTTTACATTTATTTCAGGTACTAACATGAGTCAAATGATAACACGGAAGGCAGCAAGTCATGCTGTGTTTGGCCCCCCTCTGCAGGAATTGCCAACCATTGAACTTCCCACGCATCTCCAGATTGCAAGACATTTTCTTTTCTTGAAGGAACATAAGTATTCCAGTAATAAGTATGTCATTCCCCAGTTAAGTGAGGCTCTTGTTGACCTGTGGATTCGAGCTGGGATTCCACCACAGCCACTTAAAAACGTTAAAACAAAGCTGATGAGACTGATGGATGAAGGATCTAAAGCATCAAAGCATGGTATTAGTGCGGAGAAAAGCAAGCAGTTTCTGAACAGTTTAAATGAATTGTTTGACATTGCTTCATGTCAATGCAAGGATCTTCTTGCATGTAACTGTGTAAAAGAAATGAAAATTCCAGCTCGAGAAAGAGACTTTTTAGTTGACCAAAGAACAGTTTGTAGAATGCAAATTGGCAGGGTAGACAAAACTGTAACTGAAATGATGAAAAGGAGTTCTGCAAGAAAGTCTTGTATGGAAGAAAGTGTAGCTGATGAGAGGAAAAGAAGATTTCGAGCAGGAATGCCCCGTGCTGTCTGCAGACACTACTGCCATTGAAGATTCAGTGAAGGGGTCAAAGTATACCTGACAATGATTTCGTTACTCTTGGTGTTTGCCGGAACACAACACAAATCCCTACCATTGCACTAGAGGCAGAGAGGTATGGAGTGTCCAACAGAGCAGCAGCGCTATAGGTACAGTGGCACCAGTTGACTATGGTGTTGTCAATGCAGATGACAAGACCAATGCTATAGATCCTAAGGAAATCTGGAGAGCATGAGGAAGGCTAAGAAAAAGGCATGACGAAAACAACACAGGAAAAAGAATTGGGAATAGTTGCAGTGTTTTTTGATGGCAGGAAAGACAGCACCCTGATCAAGAAAAAGAAAGGCAGTAAGTGGTACAGTAGTAAAAAGGTAGATCAGTATGTCGTGGTTGGTGAACATGGAACTGTCTACCTTCAACACATTACTGTGGACAGAGGGACAGGTGAGGCTATTGCAGATGGGCTGCATGGAGCATTATCAGACATGGGAATTGTTGACAGCATCATTGCAGTTGGAGCTAGCTGACAGCACACCTGTCAACACTGGACCTAAAGGTGGAGCAATTCATCTCTTAGAGCAGCAGCTAGATAGACCTCTTCAGTGGTTCATATGCAGTCTGCATTTAAATGAACTTCTGCGACATCTGTTTTAAAAGCTCATAGGTACCAGTGAAAGTCCCACTCAGTGGAAGGGACCTGTTGGCAAAGCTCTAACTACTTGTAAGACCCTTCCACTTGCAATCTTTCAAAACATCTCGGGTGACCCACTTCCTGATGTTAACATAGACGACATTAGTAGAGATCAGGGATACCTCTACAGAATTGTAACAGCTATAAGAACTGGTTTTGTTACTGAGGATCTAATGCATGAAAAATCAGGGTTTATGTCATTGGCAGGGTGGGTTACTACTACTAGTAGAATTTGTCGCCTCTACATTGCAACAGCACAACCTACTGCAGAATTGCAGTCATTGGTGAAGTTTGTTGTGGTTTTCTATGCACTAACGTGGTTTCGATTAAAATGCAGACCCAGATGCACTGATGGTCTAAAGCATTTGCTGCAGGAGATCAAAATCCAAAGACAGCTGTCACCAGACATTACCAGTATAACATTGTCTGTCATTAAAAGAAATGGTTACTGGGCTCACCAAGAAAATGTGCTACTGGCAATGTTAGCAGACGATGATGAAGAAAACAGAAAGGTTGCTATCAATATAATACATATTGTTGCAATAAGGCAACAACCAGGTCCAAGTCAACATATATAAGAGAATTTCGTCCACTGCACATCACTGACAGTTGTCAAACACTGAAAGACCTACTTCCTCCTATAGATCAGTGCAGGTTCGAGCTTAATAACTTTATGCAATATCCTTATCATATCACCATACCGTGCCACTCGCAGAGAGTGGAAAGATAGTAAAACTGGTGCCTGAAGCATATGGCATGGTACACATAGCAGATGCAAGAGATGGATACATTCATGCAGTATTACAATCAAGGCAATTTATGCCATTATTTGAATCAAAACAGGACTTTTCTTCACCGACATTAGACTAAAGGTGATAGAACAATATGCTTGTAATTTTTGTAGTAAGTATTGTTTGAAAATTTACTGTAAATGACTAGTAAGATATTTCGTTTCATTAACCAATTTTCGCCAACTTTAAAGTACAAAAGGGAACATTTCCTGGACAGATAGAGCATTTTCTATCACATTTTGAAAAAGCAGGTCTGAGTGAACAAAACCTCAAATGTGCATCTTTAATTTCAAGCATTTGCACCAGGACGAAACAGGCTATTGTGAATATAATTATGTTAACATTTACTTAAATAATTTATTTCAATATGTTGTCATTTAAAGGTCTTCATTGTCATAATCAATACTATTTAGAAATGTTCAATGACAATATGTTAAAAAAAAATGGAAAACTTTAATATTTATTAAAGAAAAGGATATACACACAGAACGAGTTTAAAAGTTTTATTTAAAAATAATAAGGCTAAATATTAATTTTATTTACAAATCTTAAGTATATATTTGATTTCCTGTTTGGTGGTTTTATGAATCATTAAAAGAAGTTACATTATACAGTATTTAGATTTTAAATATATAGTATTTCCATGGTTGATAAAATGAATATAATGAACCATAAACTAATTTTTTGTACTAACAATAATAAAATTTATAAGCAATTATTTTTATTTAATTCATTAAGAATTCTTAAAGCTCTATACTCACTTTTTTCTTCAGAAATATTTTATTAAATAATGTAATTTTAAAATTTTAAAATAAAAAATTTGGAATTCAGTGTTCAAGGGGGTCAGAAGGGAGGGGGATTGGAAGTTTAAGATTTGGGGGAACTTATTCCCTTTTTAAGTTTGAGATTTGATTTTAGTCATATATGAAAGCTGTAAGCATGCTGATTCTAAAAAATATATTACGTATATAGTCTATGTCTTGCCACTGACATGCTACAGGCTTTTGAAGTGGGTAGGGGTTGGGGGAATCCTCAATTTTGGGGGTCTGTAACTCGAGAACCTTAAGTCGTGGAATATTTTTATTTGAACCAGCATATTTTCCATTCAAAACAACCCTTTATACCAATTTTCAAGAAAGTTGGAGTCAGAGTTGTTACCCGTTTTCATTTTTTTGAGGTGATTTGTCCAGGAATAACCCTTCTGTCCTTCAGGTCTCAAAGATACAATCTTGAAAGAATTTATAAATTCAATCTCATATTCTGTTTACTTCTTTCTCTTTTACTTGATATATACTTTAAGATATTTTTACGCTTTGCTCCACTCTTTACATGTCATCAATTTGATTATTGGCCCTTTGCCAATTTTTTTTTTTTATCTCAATTTTCCCTCTGTAGTTGCCACATCAATTTTTAATCCTTTATTTAACATACTTGATGATTTTACCACCCCTTTTTCTTCATCCTCAAATTATTCGTTCTGTTCTTGAATCTTTTATCTCATCTTGTCTTTCCTTTATATGGTTTATATTACTTAGTCTTGTTATGTGGAATTTAGCTGCTTCGTATTGTCTCTCCTTATATTATTATTAAAGTTATTTCATTTAATCCTATGGTCTTTGCCAGACAGACAACCTAATTTTTCATCTATCTCTTATATATTTCTTTCATATATTGCCATCAATTTAATTTCTTAATTATACATATTATTTTAATGCATTACCATGTCCTTAATATTTTAAATCTTTGTAAAGTTGTCTGTGCTGAAATAGCCTTTCTTTATTTTTTTTTAATTTACTACACATCTGGAAATGCAAAAATTTGGTTAGCAAATCTTGGAAAAATTTAGTAAGACATTTTTATTGTCTTTTAGTTATATTTGAAAAATTTCTTATATATATATATATATATATATATATATATATATATATATATATATATATATATATATATATATATATATATATATATATATATATATATATATATATATATATATATATATATATATATATATATATATATATATTATTACAGATTTGCTACACATCTGTATTTTTGTTTATGAAAATGTGAAAAACATAGATCGAATAAGTGTATTAAATGTTGTTGAAGCAATTGTGACCAAATTTGATGAGAGTAGGATAACCTCTGCAATACTCTCATCACCTTCAGTTACCCTGAAAAGAATCAAACCATTTTTGAAAGAAATTGCAAAGGAATCTGCTTCCAAGAAAAATTATGGAATGCAGAGTGCAATTATTTCACTTTTTTATAGTATTTGTTCACAGGTTAGTGTTAAAAAATTTACAAAACTATCCTTTTCTTTGTACAATTTCTTTTATGTAATTCATACCTGTTACAAAAGTTGTTTGAGTACGTTTGGTTTGATGTAATATTTCAACAATTGTAATTTCTTAACATTTTTTTTTTATCAGACGACTTTTTCAGCACCTTTATCTTTGAATTTAGACTCTTATTGTTATTTGGTTCTTTATCTTATAAATCTGCAAATGCTTAAAAGTAAAGGATTTGTATAGCTTTCTGTTTAGTTCTGTAGAATTGTTTGCTATAGACTTTTCTTGCCTAAATTAATAAATATCTCTGCTTTAGAAGTAAGTGTGCGTAATGATTTGTGTAGTAGTGATTAAGGTGGAGCAAGAGTTAGTTAACAATCATGCATTTTTTGTTTTTGGCTTGAAAGTCTTGTGTTCAAATACTATTCGCAGTAATGAAGAGCAAGAATTTCTCATTAATGGTTTGAAATTAATGTCTAAATCAACTTTGGTATCAACTGAAATCGTTCCAGGTTTCTGAGTTGGTCTGATTTGATTTAAAATTAATATTATTTAATCCATCTACTGTACCTATTTAACGATTGTGTTTCTTTACATTTAAATTGTAAGTAAATATATATATATATATATATATATATATATATATATATAATATATATATATATATATATATATATATATATATATATATATATATATATATATATATATTATTAAAATTCCCCAAGAAAGTTATTCTTCCTTCAAAATTAGCCTGTTATAAAAATTATCCAAAGGTGGATTCTCATTTATGTTAAAATTCTTTATATTTTTTATGCTAAAGTCTGGAACACACTCCCTTTATCTGTTTTCCCAACTTCCTTTGACTTGCATACTTTCAAGCGCCGTGTATCTGGATATGTTGACCTCCATCGACCATGAATTTGATAGGCCTCCGGTCTTTGCTCACCTGAGGATATTATATATATATATATATATATATATATATATATATATATATATATATATATATATATATATATATATATATATATATATATATATATATATATATATATATATATATATATATATATATATATATGGTAAATCCAAATAAGGAAAATAATTAGGAAAAAAAAAATTTGTAATGTAAATTAGGCACGTGTTATTTATTGCTAAAGTTAACTCAATTTGACCAAATCTGAATCTGAGTCTTGAGTTCACAAAAATTACAAGTCTCTCACTTGATGTATCAATATATATATATATATATATATATATATATATATATATATATATATATATATATATATATATATATATATATATATATATATATATATATATATATATATATATATATATATATATATATATATATATATATATATATAATATATAAGTATGGAAGCCAGTGGAGGTGTCCTACTGTGTCAGATTGGTGAAGAAACATTTGAAAACTTACTTTCAATTTTGGAGAAAAAAACGGATGATAAAAAAATTACACTGTTGAAATATTTTGGACTTTCAGCTTATTTTACACACTGACAACCCAGGTATGAAATTATATATATATATATATATATATATATATATATATATATATATATATATATATATATATATATATATATATATATATATATATATATATATATATATATATATATATATATATATATATATATATATATATATATATATATATATATATATATATATATATAAATATTTAAATCAGTCATGTTTTGTTCCTTTACTTAGACCAATTTATGTGTAGAATCTATTGTAACACTTTTTTACTATCCCATTTTTATCATACAGTAAATATCATTATAATTAAAAATTATTAAAATGATTGTAACAGAGTCCACAGGTTGTGTCAGACATAAGTTTTTGCTTGACTTTTGTTAATGCAATGTGCTCATATTTTGTTCTTTGACAGCCAAAGTTTATCAGGGTTTGCATTACATCGTTGGTTTTTATTCCAAATCGTGAGCAACATCTTTGTAACCATTTAGAGTACCATTTGTTAAGTTGTTTTTTAATTATGTTTGTTTTAAATGGTTGCTTATTTATTTCTCATTTATTTTATGATATTCGATATTTATCATCTTGTGGAACATTCTGAAAACTGTTTCAGTTATATCTATCTATCTTTTTATTAGCCATTTTCTTTTTATCATATCAACATCTTTGTTTGATTGATCATTTCCGAAGGTGCGGAGGATAAACGGGAACAAGTAATATAATTTCAATTAGATTTAATTATCCGTATCTCCTACACCTACCACCAAATGCCATGTCTCCTGCTGTCTCTTTTGTCAACCTCTAACAAACCAGAATTTTACACATCGGCCCTTTCTCTCTTAGTCATTCTACGAGTCTGTAATACCATCTTTAGTGTCAAGTCAAGTAGTCACCACAAGTATCTTTGGTCTTTTAACCTTTCAACATTTTTCAAGTTTGAACCATCTTAATTAATTTGTATCCACACTGGATTTCAGTTACTCAATTTTTTCCTTATTTTTCTCTCATTCTGTCTTTTAGTGTCATCTCTTTACCATTCTCACCACACATCTCTGCAGTCTATTCACTCTGAAACATATATTAATTTTGGCTATTGTATATATGGCCACCTTCACTTCCATCGGCGATCCAGCACGTGTTACCAACTGGTATAACATTCCTACATTCCTAGAGTATTTGCTTATTCTTCTCTTCAGATTCTCATTTATCCTTTCCTTTCAAAACTTGCGGGTATGTTTCAGTTGTGTTTTATCTATTTGGGTTCTTCATTGTCTCTGCTTCATGCTTGACACAACCATTATCTCTGTCTTTTTTTAATCATAATTGCCAAGCTTTTTTGTATTATTCTACACATTCATTGCTGTTTGCAACTCTTGCTATCAGATTGTGGTCACTGCTATATTATCTTCTTATACAGGGTGATAACAAAACACCTTGATATAAACCAAACAGATTGGACTATGTTTATTAGCAAGTTGTTTGCATGTACACTAAACCTTAAAATCTCGTTCCCCCTCCTCCAGAATATGTATACTCATCCCACCACAGAGGACAGTGAAATGCAAGATAGTACTCACGCCACAACTACAAACGCAACTGTTACTTGTTGAAATTGACCAAAGCAGAGTGTTGTTACTGTGCGATGTGCCTTTAGACGTAATTTAAATGTGAATCTTCTTTCGAACCATATACATTTTAAAGTGGTACAAGAATTTCATTGAAAAAGAATGCATCTGGAATCAGAGGAAAGAACATTCAGGTCGTCCGTTGGTCTTGGAGAAAGTGGTTGATCGTGCCAAAGAAGTCTTCTTGTTCATCCCCAAGAAATCAGCGCTCAGAGCAAGCCGAGTATTAGGCTTCTTGCAGAACACTATAACAAGACCTTAATAATACATGTGTTCTTTCACCTAAACAATCTGCAGATGGCCCAAAAATAACACCTTCATGACAATGCAACGCCACTTGAAATTTGTGTTAAAGGAAAATGCTGATTATCTGCTTTCAAAGATCATTTTCAGTGATAAGGTGACCTTCCACTTAGGTGGAAAATCAGTAGGCACAATGTGACTATTTTGGGGAGTTAGAACCCGCATTCCACCTTTATGGTTGAACGAGACTCTCCAAAAATTAATGTTTTGTGCCATATTGGAGGAAACTGTGGATCCAGACTTAACTGCAGATGCTGACCTACTGGTTGATTCTAGAACTAGCAGCTGAGGATGATGCCAACCTTTTTCAGCAGAATGGAACACCGCCTCACTGGTATCAGTCTGTCATTAAATTTCTCTATGAGCACCTATGAAACAGATAGATGGGTTTCTCAACATAAAATGACCAATTCTTCTGCATGGAGCCCCCAAGATCACCAGACCTTATTTCCTGTGGGAGTATGTGAAAGACAGGGTGTATGTACCTCCACTACCAAGAACATTGAATGGTCTTCAGAACACCACAGTAGTTGTAAATTTGATCAGTCTGTATTTGCTGCAGAGTTTGGTTTGATGGATTTTCGTATTGATGTTTTCAAAATAATGGTTGTTATACATATCGAGTGTTTATGATTTAAACTGAAACCACATTAAACTTTGTGTTGAGAGTGAATTGTAGCCAGCACCAGTATGTATGTATATTGAAATCGAGGAATGCTTTTGTGCTCACCATGTTTATTGATGTATTCTTAGTCATTCCTTGTTCATATTTTTCATTAGCAGTTATCAAGGTATATTGCAAATAGTAGGAGTGATATTGCATTTCCCTGTAACACCACCATTTTAACGACGAACCACATTTTTCCCACATCTGTTCTGACTGTTATTTGGATTCTCACACATTGTTTCAAATTAGTCTAATAGACTTTTTATTTATCCCATAACATCCTCCAACTGCTCTCTCTAGTTTCATTTATTAAAAGCACATTTCCGTCTCTAAACATTTCTTTTGCTTATGCATTATTCAAGTTCTTTATTCTAATTCCACAGTGTTGAACACCATGATCACTCTTCCTTACCTCATCAATTGTTCTTTACTTAAAATCGGGGGGGTTTGATTGAACTGGCAACAAACTCTACTGTCTCTTTTTGTCTCAAGTCTCAATTTTGAGCCGAAGGTAGATGTACAGATGTACATAACAGTTTTCATGTTTCTAAATTTATCCCAAGCATATTTTTCCAAAAATAGGCCGAACCCTACACTTAATTAGTAACAAGCTGAATTTTGAATATGTTTTATAAGAGTATGAAGAGAGGTGATTTTTAAAATTCCAAAAGTTTCCCAGGGGTGGAAGGTTTTCAAAATGGCGGACTACAGTGGGGATCTTAGTAAAAATATTGTAACTTGCCTATTTCTTGGTCTAGAAATCTGAAACAAAACCCATTATATGCGTAATTAAATTTTGTACAATATTTATGCCTTAATTAAGAAGCGGTATATCTTTTATTTTGTTTGTAAAATTAAAAAAATCACATTTTCAGAAAAATTTTAAGTTTTCTTTAACATTATTGATAGAAATAATTAGAAAACAAAAAATAATATCCAAATTAAACGTTTGTAGAAAGCAGTGTAGTTGATAATGCTGCTTTACTTTTATCTCTACGACCAACAGCAGCGGAGCTGTATATATATATATATATATATATATATATATATATATATATATATATATATATATATATATATATATATATATATATATATATATATATATATATATTTGTAAATGTAGAGCAGTCGTCATTATTAAAGATGTCTCAACCCTGAATAATTTAGTTTAGGCGAATCCTGTGATATTAAACCACACTAATGGTTTTCCCTACCCCTAAAATGATTTTGAGTTGTTAAATGCAGTTTATTTGAATATTTCAAGTTAGCAGTGGTTAGCGGTTTTATATTATCATAGTTCTCTTGTGGAATAAAGAACTGACTGGTTAATCAAACCTTAGTACAGTTTTATTTTAATTTCAGTTTAATAATTTTATAGGCCATATTTTCATTGTAATACTTTTATCTTTGATTAAAATTTTTTCTTACTTAATTATTTGTTGCTTAATTCATAATCAATTGTACATTTTTATTTCAATGTCTTAATTTTATTGGATACATATTTGCAGGTAAGGTTTGTCAAGATTTAGGCAATAGATCATTCAACTCTCAGTGTTGGCAGAAAAATAAGAAGCAGTTATATCTTGTTATTTATGAGTATATATTAGAAGTTGCTAGCTACTGCCGTATTTCAAAAAATGTAAATATGAAGGAGTTCATGCCTGATGAATTTGAAATATTAGCTGCTAGATTGTGCTCCCAGGTAATATATATATATATATATATATATATATATATATATATATATATATATATATATATATATATATATATATATATATATATATATATATATATATATATATATATATTATATATATATATATATATATATAATTGTTATAATAATTAGATTATAAAATATATAAATTATAGTAAATATAGTAACATGTAACGAAAGGGGCAATGATGCCTTCGAAGTAAAAAAAAGAAAGACAAAAAAAATATCAAAAATTTTTAAATTTTGTACTATATTCTTGAATGTATCATAACTTTGCACCGTCATTCTTATTTAACCTCGGTGAGCTGTAATTCAGTTGAAGTAGAATTAATAAAATTTTTTGAGCTTGACTACAAAACATTCTTCAAATTTTAGTGGCACTGTACTTAAAGTTGGGTTTTATGCACATTTTCATAACAACCTCCATTGGCAGAAAATGAAAATAGAGACCGAAGATAGGGGGTTAGAAGTCTGTCTCCTCCCTGGCCCCTGCTAGTTTTGTCAAAGTACTCTTTTTGCTTATTCTACGTTTTGAGTTCTTGCCCCTCTTTGTAGGCTTATAAGTGAGTGAGCGAGTTGTGGATTACTCTTTGTGAGCTAACAAGCGAGCGAGTACATTGTAAAGTATCAAGGTCTTCAACTTTTCCTCAGTGAGTAGCAAGTTAGCTAGTTTACTCGCTGAGGTATATTACACTGGTATATTATTTGCAGTTAGTAAACTTTCTTCTTGCTGGCTTGTAAATTCGCTCATTGTAATCGAGCATTAATTAATTTCTATAGCAATTGCAGTCAATATTCTAATTTTTACATTGTTGGACATAACCTCGTCTACTTCTAAGCATCTTCTAACTATTTGAGTGCTTCAATAGCAAACCACAATCTGATCCTCCTGTCACTATCCTCAGTTTTCAGCCAAAGGTTAATGTTTCACATTTATATGCAGTAATGTTATTTCTTCTTGTATTTCTAATTTGGAGTTTTCTGAATTTTCTATTTTATGTCTTTGACTCTCTCTTGCCAATCTTCAACTCAATTTGACTTTTCTTTTAGTTTATCACCTGTCTAAACTCCAAAATAATTTTTTGGTGATTTCAGTGTTCTCCACCTCCAATGGCTTATCTTAGGTTCTTATGATACAGAGGTGAAAGCGCTTAAAATTTTTCTGTTCAGAGCATCCTTGAGCAGTTTAAGCAACTCTCCACACATATTCCCGACCGTCATAGAGATGAATCTAGCATACTTGATCTTTTCTTAATCTCCAGTTCTTATATGTGCACTGTTATGCTCTTACTTTTTCGTGGCTCCTCCATTCACCTTATCTGTGTATCTTCCTCTTTCTCATGAAGGAGAAATTTTTTATATTTTGTTGTGCTGCTAACTGTTCGAACTTGCAGTTGTAATCCATGATTTCCCATGCATTGATCGCTGGATCAATGTGCCATGGGAGGAGTCCATCTGAGTGTACAGGGCATATAACTGAGGTGATTTATCCTGGCTTGGAGGTTTACATTCCATTCTCTTTCCTCTCAACTAATAAATTTAACTACTATTCGCCACAAGGACATTGCCCTTTAGAATTACGTTGTCTTTTAACTTCAGAAAATCACTTTTGATTCTTACATTTCATCCTAAAATCATATAAAATCTGTTTTTCTAGACACTAAAAACTTTTCTGTTTAAAATTCTACAATCTTTCTGATTCCTCTACCTCACATTGTTTCTGGTATTTTGCAAGAAATATCATTTCTAACTTTACTTCTTCCTCTATCCCTCCTGTTGAATTTTCTGAAGACTACTTCTGTCTTACCGTCTGCTAAATCCGAACTCTTGGCTTAAATCTGTCATTCTGGAGCTATTCCCCTATAAACCTCCCTCCAACTCATGTGTTAAACGTATTTCCTTTAAAGATTTTATACATGTTTTTTCTGTACTCTCTCTATGTACGACCCTGAAAGTATTCTCCTGTGGTTATCAAAACTTGTGATTGTGAGCTTGTTCTGGTTAACTGTCTGGTCTCTGCCCATTAACTTTAACCTTTTCCTCCTGCTGGAAGCGTGCACTCATCAAGCTTGTGCCGAAGAGGAGGAACCACTTTCAGACATCCAACTTTTGTCCTATTGCTTTAACCTTTGTTTTTTCCAAAGTTTTTGAATCAATCCTTAACAGTAAGATTTTGAAACCACTTAAATAATCTTCTAATCTTTCCTTAGATAACAATCAGTATGACCTCCTTAAGGGATGCTCGACTATTGATCTTTCCCTTCTCTCAGACTCTTAGTCTTCTGATCTTCATCATTTTGGTGAATCTTTTGCAGTGGTATTCTCTTGACATATCAAAGACTTTTGACAGTCTGGCGTTTTGCTTTAATTTTTAAACTTCCCACATTAGGTGTCTGTCCTTTTCTCTGACATCCTTTCCTGTTGTTCTATAGCTTCTGCTATAGACTGCCGTCGTTCTTCTGTCAATAGTTGTGTTCCTCAGGATTTTGTTCTATCACGAACTCTTTCTTTACTTTTCATTAATCTTATCTGTTACTTTATCTCCTATTAACTCTATGCTGATGACTCTTGATTCATTACACTTTCCGGTTTGAAAAACGACCCACTTAAAAATATAGTTGAAGCTAGGAAAGTGTTCTTGGAGCAACCAGTTTTTAGTATTTCGTGAATTTCGAATTGGGGCAGAGAAAGCATAGTGCATTCATCTATCCACACGACGTAAACTTCCACACAACTTTAATATCTCTGAAAATACACAACTGAACCCTTCTTCTGTTTTTTAAATTTTTGGTATTTCTATTTCTCATGTTCTTTGTTAAATGAATCACATTATCTCTTTCTCTAAATAAGCTTCTAAGAAGTTTAGTGTTCTGAGACACCTTAAGATTTTCATCTCATTACCCCAATTTCTCTCTATAGGGATGTTGTTCACCCTTGTATTGAGTTGAGTTTTTTGACTTCACAATTTTCTTTACTTTCAATATCGCTCTTAAATCTCTTTCAAGCCATCGGATTGTTTCATTACTCTTTACGTTATCGCTATTACACTTGACACTGCTCTTCTGAACTCTCCAGTTAAATACCTCTTCCATTTAGAAAAATTCGCTTCTCTACACAATTTAATATTTTTTCTGTGCATTTCTCTTACCCCAGACTTAACCCATAGACTCATCTTTACATGTACCCCACTAGTATAGTCTGGAATATACGGTACCCTCTTTATTTTCTCATCTTCCTTTTTCTTGTACATTCTTCAAACGCTGTGTATCGGAACATGTTGGCCTTTTGTTTAACTCTGGTTTCCAGTTCTTTCTAACTGGTGGAATTTAATATGCTATATATATTTCATAACCTTTGTTAATTTTAATGTAAACAGTTAATTTAAAGGGAACATTATGCGAATTTCTAAAAAGTTTATCAGTCGATATTAAGCTGGCGTTTACCTTAGATAAGAACTCTTCAAAGTGACGTTCAGAAGAAGTTTTGAAAGTATTAAAACAAAGCACGCAATTTTATTTTCTTATGGTAATTGGAAAAAAGGATCACAAAATATTTGCTTAATTATAAGAGGTAGGGATGAATAAAGTTTGAGAAGCCCTGCCTTAAAATATTGAAAAGAAAGATTGACATAAAATTTGTTATATAATCAACTAGACAACACTATGGAGAATAAGTTTTAAACGATATATCAAAATATTTAAACTTCTTAATATTAGTAATTCTCCGCATTACTAACTTATTAACATTATTATATTGAGTATGAAAATTGTTATTTTATTGATTATAATAATGAGATAACTTTGTTGATTTATTTAAAATTTTTATAAAAAGTGCCTCTTAGCCTGTTTATTTTTTTTATTTAATAACATTAATATTTAATATTATTTTGAACATTAATATTTACTTTTATTATTTTTTAATATTTAATTTTTATTAAATACTAACATTAACATTATTATTAAAACTTCCTTGTAAATTAACTTTTTTCAAGAGACGGATTTACTTAAATTTTACCCATTTTTAGCTATTCAACGACTATGAAGAAGTTACCACTCTCGAAGTGACTCAAATTGGCGCAACACAAACACAATCATCATCCTTCAAATTGGGCTCGAAAAGGCGTAAAATTGAAATTGGATTTTCATCAGTATGTGAAAAACTCCAAGATAATGGGGCCCTAAATGAATCTATTCCCATGGTATGATTCTAAACTTATTTTTTAAACCACAATCTATAGTTGCTAAGACATTCTCTGCATTGTAACTATATATAAACAGTCTTAAAATGATGCTTATTTTGCAGACACAACTTTAATATCATTTTTGAAAATACATGACTCAACTCTTCTTCTGTTCTTAATATATTTGGTTTTTCTTTTTCTTTCTTATAAATTAACTATATATATATATATATATATATATATATATATATATATATATATATATATATATATATATATATATATATATATATATATATATAATATATATATATATATATATATATATATATATATATATATATATATATGGTGGAAAGATTGGTTCCTTGAGAACTTAAGATGTAAAGCAAAAAGGATTGAGATTGCAGCCGCAAGCACTAACAATTTTTTATTGTACATCGATGTTCCAACCTTTTTATTTAGGTAGTTCGTTCTATCAAGGAGAACCACTCCTCTAGCCTTGTCGGGACGGCAGATAAACGATATATATATATATATATATATATATATATATATATATATATATATATATATATATATATATATATATATATATATATATATATATATATATATATATATATATATATATATATATATATATGATGGGACGGTACGAAAAAAAAATTTCGATGCTGAAGCCGATGCAGATTCTCTCACTACTGTGAAAGAATAAGTATATACTTTTTAAAAATTCTGTAATATAATTCAGTTTTTATATTTAAGACAATTTCATATAATGAAGTTTACTTAAATACAGTACATACCTTAGTTCAAACACTTCCTTTCTATTTAGTTACCTTTTATGATACTATAATTATCATTTATTTTAATATAAAGTACTATCGCAAATGAGATAGGAAATGTGTAATTACACAGTAAAGACTAAAACTTTATTAAAAGAATGTAAATTTATAGAAAATATTTAATTGACAGCAAAAAGATTTTGCAAAAATATTAAGAAGAAGAAAAAAAGAAGGATTTAATACTCATTAGATTTTTCAATATTTACCTAAAAAATATATTTAAAAAACTTTATGCAAAAGTGGGGAAGTTACACACTTTTAGAAGTAAAAAAAAAAAAAAAATAAAAGGGGTAAATTTGAGAATAAATATTTTCCTTTGCTGCAATCAGTATCTACAATTTAAAGATTGAGCCAAGTCTGAAATAAATATTATAGACTTTAATTTTTAGCCTTGGCTCATAAAACAAAATTTGATTCAATAAATCTAATTTTAAAATATTGTTAAGGTGAGAGTACGGGTTATTGACGATGACTCAGCCCAACCAATACGAAGATAAGACCAAGAAACCAACCGCTTCCAAGTACCACCAATAATTGTGTGAAATTCTGTTTTGCAAGGAACAATGCAGACACTCAGGTCAGGTTTACAGGATTCTCTGCTAAACTTCTCCATCTTTAATTATGGCCCAGACGAATTTAATGAAGAGCTACCAAGTACATATATTAACCCCATACAAATGAAATGGCTTTCGTGACTTAAAGATAGTGATTCTTCCAATGAAAGACGATACAGCAAATTTAACACAGGAACTATCTACGAATGAGAATGCACCCCGAGAACGTACGTAAGTTTTAATAAACGAATATACAACTCTGGATTCCATACATCCAACTATATGACCTGCCAGATATACCCGTCGGCACGGCTGTCAGGGCAAATACTAAATACATAAAAATTCCAGATTATTTAACTGACACCGGGATACAATAACAATGATGAGTTGACTGATAAAGTATGAATTAACACTGAAATGTTAAGAACTTTAGTGAACCAAGTTTGTTAACCAAAAGGGTATATATATATATATATATATATATATATATATATATATATATATATATATATATATATATATATATATATATATATATATATATATATATATATATATATATATATATATATATATAAATTATGAATATTTTTATATATAACAGTGTCTAACAAATGGAACATTTGGGCATATATATATACATATAATATTTATATATATATATATATATATATTATATATATATATATATATATAATATATATATATATATATATATATATATATATATATATATATATATAATAGAAATAGTAATTACATTGGTTGGCAATTAGAAACTATAGCTTGTACAAATAACGAATTTTTATACATAACGGTGTCTAACAAATGGAACATTTGCGCATATATATATATATATATATATATATATATATATATATATATATATATATATATATATATATATATATATATATATATATATATATATATATATATATATATATATATATATATATAAGAAATAGTAATTACATTGGTTGGCAGTTAGAAACTATAGCTTGTTCAAATATTAATATTTGAACAAGAACGATAATTTAATGCTGATTAGATACACAGATATGAATAAATGTGTATTTAATCAGTACATACTGGCCCGATTAAATAATGGACAGTTATAATACATTGGACATTTATATTATCCAATAATACTTTATAAATTAAGTATTAGATTAACACTTAACTTTGGCAAGATTAGCCAGAGGAAACTGCTCAACAGCTCATCCGATTGTTCAAAATTAAAGAGTATTTAAGATGTCTAGGTCAGTATTTACTTCCTCAATAGCGATAGAATATAAATGGATTCGCTATATTCCAGATTATGTGATGCTGATTTCAACTTCGACCTAACAATGAGTGTGGTGAATATTCAGTGATACATGAATTGAGCATAACTCCGAATATAAACTGGATCTCTTGATTGGATCCCAGAACTGAAATCTTTAACACAAAGTGATAAAACCTTATCAGATCAAATATTAACTAATATCAATTAAATAATCATAATTAACTCCCAATTAATAAGCAATAAAACATATATAAGGTACTCACCCTAATTAGGATAGTTCACTACTTGAGAGGGCAAGAATCAGCTAACATATAGCAAGAATATATATATCAATAAAAAAAAACAACTACTGCCTGAAATTTAGAAAAACTGATTTATAAACCATCACACACTCATATAAATAATAACTGAATAATAAATAATATCCTCCTAATAACACAAACAAAAAGGAGCACTCTGGCAGTGAATAGGTTATTACCTGATATGGGTGAAAATTACCTAGCAACAACACAAGAATATACAACAATGCACAAACCCATGAACTTATAGTGATGCTCATGCGGATTATTGCAATATATTTTTAAATTGTAGAAACTGAATATTATATATAATTTGGAGTCCCTTTTTTTTTTACTCATATATTCGCTAAGTAATATAAATTTTTTTATTGGTTTTATTAGCTATATATATATATATATATATATATATATATATATATATATATATATATATATATATTATATATATATATATATATATATATATATATATATATATATATATATATATATATATATATATATATATATATCCTTTCCCATAATCGTGGAGTGGGGTCTACCGCAAGCCACATCCATTTAAACACTCGCCCCTTCACCAGTCTTTCCATATATTCCTATCCATTGTCACCCACACACCCTCCTCCCAATTCATCCCCCTATCCCTTAACACCTTGATATTATTCATCCAACTTCCCCTTGGTCTCCCCCCTATCTCTCACACCCTCCACTTTTGAAACAAATACCTTTTTAGACATTTCTTCTCATTCATCCTACAAACATGCTCAAATTATTTCAGCATACTCTGTTCAGCTCTCTCAACCATACTCCTTCTCCACCTACACATTTCCTTTATTCCAACATTCCTGACTCTATCCATTCTACCAACACCACAAATTGCCCTCAGATCTCTCATTTCGAAAAATTCTATTTTTTCCCCTCATCCTTGCGTTCAACCTCCATTCTTTGCTCCCATACATAACCACCTGTACACAACATCCCTCAAATATTCTAACTTTTACTTCCCTTGGTAACCTTCCTCTACTCAAAATATCCATCAAACTACCCAACACCTTCCCCCCTTCTATTATCCTATGCCCAACTTCACCCCCATACTAACGTCTCCCTCTCCAAAAATCACCCCCAGAAACTTAAATTTCTCCCGACCCACTTTAATCTGTAAATCATCTGCATCATCTACATCCCTTACCCCTCGAGCCCTCCCTTTCCATTTTTCATACACAATTTACTCTTACCTGCACGTACTTTTAAGCCCAATTCATCACAACCCTTTACCAACTCATCCACCAATACTTTCAAATTCTCTGGTGTTTCAGCCAAAAGTACATTATCATCTCCATACATTAACACATTTGCATCCCACATACCATGTTGGTCTCTCATTCTCACCTCCTTCCCCTACCCTATACATATTTTTCACCACTTTGTCAATGAATAAATTAAATAACCCCGTAGACATTACACAAACCTGTCTTAGACCATTATTTACATCAGAAAACTCTGCCTCTTTTCTGCTTACTCTATGCTATTCCAATATAATGCTCTAATACTTTCCTATATATATATATATATATATATATATATATATATATATATATATATATATATATATATATATATATATATATATATATATATATATATATATATATATATATATATTATATATAATATATATATATATATAATATAATATAAATTTTTGAAATCCATTGACTGCTCATGGATTGAAAAAATATTTTGAATTTTAGAGTCTGCCATACCGGAATTCGAACTCCCACCTCATGGAAGGTAAGCAAGAATGTTACCTCTCATTCCAAGACAATAAAAAAGAGAAGCTGAGTTAGGAAATCTCAAGAAATACTTATCAAGCAGACTCAAACTGGCCTCTCCAGACTGCACTCTGACACAGGGCAATAGGGTCAAAATTGCAATATCTCACAAGCTTACAAATTCATTTGTATATCTATTGCTAAAAGACAGGGACAGGGTTGACACAACATCTGGAGAAAGATATTTCCTAACATGGTTTATCTTTTACTATCAGAGATAACTCCAGCTACATAGAAATGCACCTCTAATATATGGAACCAAGCTTTGCAATGATTTTTATTGAAGGGAAAGATCTTTAACTCAAAGGCATTATGTGGGCACCCTCCCCTCAATGTATTTTGTGAATTACTATTAATAGACATAGAGTCCATAATAAAGATCAAATGGATATATTTATATAAATACCAAATGCAAGAGAAAATTAAATGAAAAAAGGAGTTACCCTCAAGTACGTATGCAAAAGTTTGGCGCAAGAGAGAAAGCTTGCGCGTGAAATAGAGTGAACAGCTGATAAAAACATGCGAGCTACGAACGAAAAGATATGCAAATATGACAAATGATTTAAATCTTTTGAAAGCGAATGAAAAATAAAGGGGGAAAAAAATAAATAAGAGAAATAATTACAAATGTAACAAATTGGAAAATTATCTAATATCCAAAAATAAATGCTTTTAATTGTTATAATATTTATAAGGAATGAAAAAAAAAATAAATAAAAATATTAATTCTTGTGAAGAAAGGTGTGTCTCAAAAACTTTAAAATTTTAGAATTTAAGCTGAAACTCTTAAATTAACAGTAAACAAAGCGAAAAAATTAAAGAAGTGTACAAGCAAATGAAGCCAATTATGATTGGTTAAAATAAAGGCATACAGGTGAATCTTGATCATTGATTGGTTAAAGTGAAGGCCGTGGCAGGCGTAGCTTACCACTCGATTGGTCACCAAATGAAGGAAGTTGATGATGATAGGTAAAACTGGATGTAATAATAAAAGGAACAAATAATTATCTTTACCTTCAGTATTTTGCTTAACTTCAAACATAAAACAGACGAAGGGAATTTTATAAAAAGTATACTCAATAATTAAATTTCTAATAATTTGGTTTCTAGCTGAAACCAAAGGATGGCGCCAAACCTATAGTACACAACACCAAAAGACGCTAGTTCCTGCTACACAATATTTTAGATTAAATTTAAGATTCAGAACTTGTAATTATTATTTTTACGGCATAATATTAACTTTTGATTGACACTTGATGTTTCAAAGAAGAATCACTAATTGAAATATTTTTGGCTTAATAAGCGGAAGATAATACTGAACAATGGATACACAAAGCTGAACTTGAAAATACTATCGACTTTTTAAAGCTTCGCAGGAAGTATAGAAAAGGGAGGAACGAATCCGAAAGTAATAGTCACACACACTATATATTTAAATAATTCGTTTTTCTTTTATTCAAGCTGATATAATTGTGCGTTTTAAGCCGCCTTCGTTTATTTTAAATCAGAATGGTCTTGTTTTTAGCACTTAATTGGTAGACTTCACTTTTTTTTTTTTTGCGTTTGTATTTATATTTTTAATTTTTCTCCTATAATCTTTACAACAGTTTCTGTTCGTTGTTGATTGTGGCACATTTCCGGTTATAATACTGATACTTTTTACTTATTCCTGAGATTCCTCGATTTTGATTTTGGATAAGTAGCGGCTCGAAGGGTGTATTTCTTTATTATTATTATTCTCAAATATAAGGATTCTTGTTTTCAGATCTTAGATCAGATCTTGATTCTTCTGTTTCCGAAGCTGAGTAGATTCACTATTGAGGGGAAATAATTTCCTCTTTCAAGCTTTGTATAATCAATAACATTTTGGAATTGAAGATATCTTGGATAAGAGAACTAAGTAGGAGGGGTAGATAGGAATACATTTTCTTGAGAATCCTTTAAATTTTATCATTCTCTGCTTCATCCTCTACGTGGATTTTCACTTTAATATTATATTTTTTTGACAATTTCTGGTGTGCATAATCTTTATAACAAGCTTGACTTTGTGACTATACTTAAGATTCTTTATGTAGTTATAACAGTAATTGAATGTTAATAGGTTCAAGACTTTTTACTTACCACATGAGAGATCCAGAGAAACAGTTCATACTCTGCGAGAGTCAGATCATCCTTCCTAAACTTCCTGTGATTTAGAATAAAATTTACTTTTGGAACCCCGTTAAAGGGACAGTGATTTTATTAATTCACTTACTGATTTGATTAACTTCCCACCCAGCTCTACAGTTTGTAAACTTTTTGGATCCACACTCGTATTACAATTTGTTACTAAAGCAGTTTTTTTTAATTATTATTATTATTATTATTATTATTATTATTATTATTATTATTATTATTATTATTATTATTATTATTATTATTATTAGAGATGTACCGATAGTATCGGTATCGGCAGTATCGGCCATTTTTTTGGGGGTATCGGTATTGGTTAATATGGCCGACACTTGGCCGATACTCCTATACTTTGAATTCGACTACTAAGTGATGTCTTTACCTTAATTAAAGGAGTATATTCTGTCATGTTTGAATAATAGCGTTTTTCATATTTTGTCTTTTCTACTGATTAATTGAGGTCTCTTCTTTCATTATTTTTATTCTTTATATTGTAGCTAGTTAAAGAATCTTCTTGTAAATTGTAATCATGTTAAAACATAAAAGCGAGTAGCTAAACTTTGTTAATACTTACTGGAAAATGGAAATGGAATATTTTTTGAATAAACACAAATAAAAAAGTTATTAGTATTATATTTACATTTATTATTAGTAAAAGATAATATTTTAATTTATGAAATATACTTGGGCACAACCAAATATGAAATACATGACTAAGTATTGGTTGTACATTGAATGCAATCCTCAGTTGCCTAGCAGTACAACAAATTTTCTATCTTATTACTGTGTATTTCTTATAATAATTAAAGTATCGGTATCAGTATCGGTATCGGCACCTTAAAAAACTAGAGTATCGGTATCGGTCTCTTTACTGGTATCGGTACATCTCTAATTATTATTATTATTATTATTATAATTATTATAGATGATTCATCATTCATATTAGGTTGTGCCTGACCACATTTAAGTTATAGAGGATTGTCAGTTGTTTTTGTTTCCTCCATAATTTTGATTCATCCCATCTTGAAGCATTTTTTATTTTTGTTTTTCTAATAGGGAGTGGAAAAAATAATATAAAAATTATGAACAGTGTTTTTGGAATGTGTAGCAAGAGAAATTTTATGTAGATATGTAATTACAAAGTTGCACGAAACTAAGAAAAGAGTATTTACTGCAGTGAACAGATGAAGACAAAAAAAAAAAAAAAAAAAAAAAAAAAAAAAAAAAAATGCAGCAAACTACTCTCTGCTACCAATGAAATGGTATAAGAAAATATAATAAAGAAATTAGCTCCAGAAAAAGCTAAGCTGCCATTTTCCCTCAATGTAGGTTTCCTGTACAGGAGTTACTCAAGATTGAAGCAGCCATTAATAGCATCCGAGAGAGAATAAACCAATAAGTTCATCAATGTGCTTTAGCAGGCATCACCTTTCTTCACCGAAAGAACAAAAATTTATTAAACCACAGGAAGATTGTTGTAATTGAAAAAGGATGAAATGATCAAGCAAAAATGAATAATATAAAATTTACTATTAAAATATAGGCATTTCAAGAAGTAAGTTAACACCAAAGAATAATTCAAAAGGGTAATAATCCGTAAAACTGAGTATAACTTTAACAGCAACTAAAAAATATAGTAAATATTGTAAATCTTAACTGAATATGTTCATTCCCACACACAACCACACATTCTTGCCGAATAATGAAAATTTAAGTTGAAAATAATAATAATAATACTAATAATAATAATAATAATAATAATAATAATAATAATAATAATAATAATAATAATAATAATAATAAATAGTTAAAAAAGAAAATCATTATAAATCTTTACATATACCTTCATCGAACGTATGGTTAGTATGTTAGTATTAAAAACTACTGGAGTTTGAGAAAAAAGCTTGAAGAAAGAGTGTTCTGGTCCTATAGAATAAAAAATCTGGGTGAACAATTTATTTTTTTTTGGATTTAATTTGATATTCAATTTTTTTTTGACTAATGATTTCTCATCATTAATTGATGGAATTGTTCATCAGCTGGATTATAAATTTGTTTCCAAATCATGTCCTGTTATGACTATTGAAACAGAATAAGGCAAGAAAAATGATTTCAGTGAGTATAATTTCAATTCCAAACCTCAAAATATAATAGGGTACTCACCCTTATGGGGTAAACTAATCTGTAGTCAGATTGATAAAATTTTGGTGAATTATGTACTTCGCGAAATAAGAGAACTTCATTTTCTTTCCTTCTTTCTTTGGTTATTTTGTAATTTCAAACTCATAACAGTTGAAAAGTCTCTCTTTCTTGGTGATGTTAAATGATTTTTTTAAAATTATGTTTGGCCTGTTGACCATTCTGCTCCAAATTCGAAAACTCACAAATAGCAGTTCTGTTGAAATATAATATAAACAAAGTAATTTGTACTTTCACATTGCTAATCCTTTACTATGATTGTTTTAAGTATTTTATAAATTTATTCTAAGCTTCTGAAAAATGGGAAATTTTAGTGACACCGTTTTGAGATAAAGTGTGTGTGCTCCAGATATTAACAGTGGAATAAATAAGATCGAGCATAGATTTAAATATGTAGTTAGAGATTTAAATTTTTGAGACTACAAAATGCGTGTAGTATGAGCCCTTCTCAGTGGTTGAGGAGATATACGACTGTAGAGTTTAGAAAAGCAGTGTACTTTACAATAGCTCTAGATAGTATAGACAATTCGAATGGCAGAAGAGATTGCGGAGAGTTAGCAAGAGTAAAAGTGTTGATTAGTTGAAAAGTCAGACTTCACCTTATAGTATGCAACAACTTTGAATTTCAGTCTTCGCTGTCTCAGTCTCTTGTTGATTGGAGTGTGGGCATATGTTGTTTTGAAGCAAAACAAAAAAAAGAAATTATTTTCAGAATTTACTCTGAATATATTCCCTTAGAGCAAATAAATTTGTTCATTAATGTAAACTAAATCGGTGTATAATCTGAAAATTTTTAATACCTGTTGATACTTTTTAATACATTAAAATCGTTTACAGTATCTGGGAAAATTTAATAATATTGATGATGGCATAAATTATTTTAAATTTAAAATTTGTACTTTCACTTTGCATATATGAATAAGTTTTAAGTATTATTTGAATTTATTATGAAACTTTTGAAAAATG
>SEYY01000333.1:27500-37500 GCA_009176605.1 Armadillidium nasatum
CTCGGGTACCTTATTTTTAGCAAAAATAGGATTGCAAACAATGCGTAGAAAGGCATACTTGAGAGTTATAGTGTTCACTGATGGAGGAGTGTTCAGGTGCTGAGGAAGGGAGATTAGTGTGGAAGGACGTACCCCTATGCTTGTGGACCCGTAGGTGAAGTTGTAAGCTCGTGTGACCCACGTAACAGGAACTGCATCCTGCGCACGTAAACTTATATACACGCGCCTACAACTTCAACTACGGGTCCACAAGCATAGGGGTACGTCCTTCCGCACTAATTTCCCTTCCTCAGAAAAAAGTCAGGCGTTTCTTTGGAAAAGCATGATGTCAGAAAAATGTTGATAAGTGAAGCTGAAAAGCAGAAAAAAAGTACTGAAACAAATGCTCCATGGGAAATTTTTTTCTGAAAATGGATGCTTGTACTAGACAGAGAATAAATTATTTTTCAATAAATGTCAAATTTACTAACTCGAATAACAAAATAAAAACACTTACTAAATTTAGCCGTTCGAGAAACGCAAGCATAACATACATCAAAATTTATAAGAAATCTATTTGAGGAAGTTCTCAAAGAGTTTGGACTTACTAAAGATCAAGTTTTAACAGTTGTAACGGATAATGCATCCGACATGATAAGTGCAATAGATAAAACTCATTGTATACCCCTCTGAAATAGATAATACGAATTTAGATTGTGAATCCGAGATTAGAGATAATGTACGTCAAATTGCTGTGACTTCAAGAAATCCAAAAGTTGAAACTATATTAAAATGTAAAGGAGGAAAAGTTGCTTAGACCAAACAACTAGGTTGGGCAGTACTTACCTAATGATTGAATGCCTTTTAAAACTAAAGAATGCATTAATTGACAAGGCTCATCCAGACATAACAATGACCGATTTTCAGTGGTGTGAAGTAGAAAGGCTTGAAGCAATCCTTTGTCACCCATTCAAAGTGCCTAAAATATTAATCAGCTGAGTTAACCCCTTTCTTCTTTTATAAAGTGGCAAAAACTTATGCTGACATTTTTGTCAAATCGGTGGAATTGCAGATGCAATTAAAGAGTCAATGGATAATAATGAAGTATTACTTTCTGCAATCTATATTGATCTTATGTACTGGATTACGTTGATTGATGTACAGCTCATTAGAGGAAAGATAGCATTGATTAATATAGCAATTCGAATGGAGCAATTATAATACTTCAAACAATCAGCAACTCAAAAAGAATGAACTGAAATAAGTCAAGCACTTAATGCAGTTAATGAACTTACTGTAAATCAACCTTCAACCTCATCATCCTCTTTAAAGTGTGAGGATGAAGCAACCAATGAAGAGTTCCTTAATATGAAAGTCAAACAATGTCAGACTAAAGGAAATATAGATAGCAAACGAGGATTTCCTCTTGCTAAATTTAAATGATATATCTTATACTTTGTACGTTTTGGAGATAACAGATAGATCACCAAAGCTAAGAGCCTTAAAGGCAATTCCACATTACCCAAAAATAATTCAGATTGTTGCTTATACTGTAACTTCAATGCCAACAACACAAGTTTTGTGTGGAACGCCTATTTTCTGCCCTTCGAATAATTACGAGCCTCAATCAAAGAGGATTCAATTGAAGCCATATTGTTTCTTAAAACAAATTCATTTTGAAAAAATTGGTAAAATTATTGTTTATTTCTTTGTTTTATAAATTTGGTTGTATTGATTTAAAATAAATAAATAAAAAAAAGGACTTTGCATTGTGCGAGCAAAGTTGTGTGCTCAGCTTATATCTGTTATAAAAGAATGAGGTTTAGAGTTCCATTTCCGCGGAACTGCATTTGGGCGGATGTTCCTGTGTGGAGGTAATACCTAAATACATTTGTATAAGAATTAGGAAGAACTCTAGGCAAAAGCGGAGCTGGAGCTGGAGTCACTCAAATCTGGCTCTGAAGCTGGAGCCACATCTGACAATAGCTCTTGTGTCAGATTCGGAACTATAACAAATTTCATAGCACTTCAGCCCTGTTAATAACATCATATATATATATATATATATATATATATATATATATATATATATATATATATATATATATATATATATATATATATATATATATATATATATATATATATATATATATAATGAAGTAGGTAAAAGTTGAGATCGTAATATCTTAAATATTTGAATTTTCAAATAGACGACGAATCAGAAACAAATTTTAAAACTTGTGATGTTCTCTTATATACAAATTTTTATTGAATATTTTGAAAAGCATCTCTCTCGTTATTAAGAATATCGAGAAAAGTAGCGTCACACTTTTGACACTTTTAAAATGCATAGCTGGTGAAAATTGCTGTGCTAAAAATTAATTGTTAATACTGTTTACCTATATATATATATATATATATATATATATATATATATATATATATATATATATATATATATATATATATATATATATATATATATATATATATATATATATATATATATATATATATATATATATATATATATATATATATATATATATCCGCAGATGTTTGGTTCAACTTTCTGACGTAAATGTATTTCCAGTTGAAGAAAATGAATGGGAAAAAAATCAAAATATAAAAAAATGGACTAGATTATCGGATCTCGTTTTCAGGTAATATATATATATATATATATATATATATATATATATATATATATATATATATATATATATATATATATATATATATATATATATATATATATATATATATATATATATAATTGAAAAGATTTGTTCTTTAAGAACTTCAATTGTAACACTTAACAGGTGGAGACGACAGCCACAAACATTCATATATTCAAACTCAGTAGAATATTATCATCATTTCTTAGGAATTAAATACATGAAATTGGTGTGTTGAAAAGTAATAATAATAATAATGTTTCATAAATCGCTAAAATTCGAGGAGACTGGCAGAAAGGTTTATGAATTTTTGTCAGGCCTTTGTGTACTCAGTGGTTGAATCCTTGACGCAGTAGTTCTGAAAAGTAATGTTACTGATTGAGATGCTCTAAAATTAATTTTAGTTTTTACTTAAGAATTTAAGATTTCCTTCTAGTAAGCATATGAATGAGGCATTCATCTGTTCCTATTTGTGTTGTATATATATATATATATATATATATATATATATATATATATATATATATATATATATATATATATATATATATATATATATATATATATATATATATAGGGATGGAGTGAAGTATCGGTATCGGTATCGGCAAGTATCGGCATATTTTCCGATACCGGTATCGGCCTTTTCAGTATCGGTATCGGCAAAATTTTTGGATAAGAGTAAAGTATCGGCATCGGTATCGGTAGTAGTATCGGCATATTTTCCGATACCGGTATCGGTATCGGTATCTGGTAATTTTTAGGTATCGGTAAAAATTTTTGGTATCGCTCCATCCCTAATATATATATATATATATATATATATATATATATATATATATATATATATATATATATATATATATATATATATATATATATATATATATATGAAAAGATAATCCCAAACTGCAATAATCCTTTGAAAACCTTTATTAAGTGGACAAATGCAAAATGAAATGGTAAATGAAGTAGCAATGTTTCGGGCAAATTTTTTTTATTCACAAATTGGGCATATATATATATATATATATATATATATATATATATATATATATATATATATATATATATATATATATATATATATATATATATATATATATATATATATATATATCAGTGATGGGAGAATCTGGCAATTTTCAAATAATAAGTCCGAAACCTTCAAATCCGAATCCAACAAGTTTTACAATTCTCGAATCCGAGTCTAGCTAATTTTGCAGTTTCTCGAATCTGAATCTAGAATCTTCGAATCCGAATTTAACATACAAGAGCTTAAAAATTTCAAATTCAAGTAATTTTGAATTCCCCGAATCTCACATTATATATATATATATATATATATATATATATATATATATATATATATATATATATATATATATATATATATATATATATATATATATATATATATATATATATATATATATATATATATATATATATATATATATATATATATATATATATATATATATATATATATATATATATATATATATCAAGCTTGGGTCGAAGTACAGGTCAGTGTACTTAAGTACAAATACTTCAGAATCGTTTCAGTACAAGTACAGGAAAAATGAATTGTACTTTAGTACAAATATATTGCAGCAATTACAAGTACATTTCAATTTTTTTTATTTTGTTTTACATAAAACTGAAGTCATTAACATGAAATTAAACTGTTGAGATACATAAGTAATTCCTAAATTATTTTAAACAATATAGTAAAATATGGAGGAATTTAATTAAGGTAAATTTGGAAAAAAATATTTTTTTAAAAAAGTAATTAATCTTTTATTAAATCTGTAAACTTTTTTATTTCGTATTTTCGAAGTTTAAAACTTAAAAGCCAAATTCTATTTATTGTATTTCATAATCTTAAAATTGCATTATTCTTATTAAACAGTAGACATTTGTCATATCGAAAGTTTTTTTCACGATGCAGAAGATGCTTTCTACAAGTGCAGTAGATACAGGAATAACCAAGCATATATATATATATATATATATATATATATATATATATATATATATATATATATATATATATATATATATATATATATATATATATATATATATATATATATATATATATATATATATATATATATATATATATATATATATTTATATATATATATATATATATATATATATATATATATATATATATATATATATATATATATATATATATATATATATATATATATATATATATATATATATATATATATATGCAGATTATGCACCCTTTGTGCTACAAGGACGCCGTAAAGGTGGAGGTATACAAGTGGACAGTTCCCTCAAGCATTTGCCTTTGTAGTACCTATAGAAAAGATACAAGGCACCAACGTCATGTCACAAAGATAAAGGGTCAAGTGAATTATTAAGAGCAGAACAGTTTATAAGTCTTTTAGCTTTTGACTTAACCGTATCCAAATGACTGGTGAAACGTGAGCCACCCCAGATATGAGAGCAGTATCCAATACAAGGGTGGATGAGGCCCTTGTATAATTGGAGTAACTGCAAAAAGGAAAAAAATTTCATAGCTTAAACAGACCTCACATCATCTTTGAGGCCGCTCTAGCAACCATTGTGATGTTAGGTTTTCAAGACATTTTTTTGTTTATGTGAAGGCCAAAGAGGTTTATATTGTCAACAGGAGAACGGGAGAAACATTGAAAGAAATAGAAAAGTTAGGAGGTGTCTTTGAGAGGGAGATTTCAAGATGTTGAGTTTTTAAAGAGTTGAATTTCACAAGGTAGAGACGACCCCTCTCGGAAATTCTATCCAGATCAGCAAGAATGGAATCGGAAAGATAAAGACAAGAGACAAATCTAGATGTAAAAGAGGGAGCAGATTTGAAGTAAGTAGGAGAATGGAGGGTCAAATCATTGGCATGTGTAAAGATATTGTCAGATGATCATCTGAGAAGATCATTAATGAAAAGTAGGAATAGAGTAGGAGAAAGGCAGAAACCTGAGGAACACCCCTATTGATAGGAAAAGAAGAAGAAGAAGAAGAAACCCTATCAACCACAGAGGAAATGGAATGATTAAAAAGAAAGCTATACATAAGTAAGCAAAGAGAAAAAGAAAACCCAAAGGAAAGGGACTTGGAAAGCAGTAACCCATGCCATACCCTGTTAAATGCCTTAAATCTGTACTGGAGGGGTGATTCAGAGTGGGCAGAACTAAACTGAGATGATTCTCTCTTTCATGAAGGCGTACATTTCACATCCTTTATTTCAGCTAAACCATTTTTTTTGGTGCTAAATTAAATAGTCTTTTACTAAGTTTTGTTTCTTCAGATACAAAACATTGATCTTGTATGTTTACATAAACTTCACTGAAAAATTATCACATTATCTCTGTGAATAACATTGAGTAAATTTTGATGTTACAATAAATGAAAGAATTCGAATCCAAATCCAATTCATTTTAAAAATTTTTTGAATCCAAGTCTGTATCCGTATCGAATTTGAGTCTAGATGATTTTCGAATTTCTCTAATCCAAATTTTTAAAAAAAATCTTCGAATCCGGATTTAAATTCGCCCATCACTGATATATATATATATATATATATATATATATATATATATATATATATATATATATATATATATATATATATATATATATATATATATATATATATATATATATATATATATACACAAAATATCTATATACATTTTCAATGGGCTTAGAATAATTGTTATTAATATTAGGCATTTAAAGAGTAAAAATGCTGTAGAAAAGCAGTTTAGGTATATTTTTTGTTTATAAAAAGTTTAATATATATATATATATATATATATATATATATATATATATTATATATATATATATATATATATATATATATATATATATATATATATATATATATATATATATATATATATATATATATATATATATGATGCAGTTTTTAATTTATCATTTTACCAGTCTAACAACCTCAAACTATTTACAGACTGATCACTAGTAAGCAAGGATCTAATGTTGGAATGGAGCTTCTCACCAATTTAATTATGAATAATCTTATTCCACCGCAAATGTCTCTTTATCGGATGTTCTTCAGAGTAAGATTATTATTATTATTATTATTATTATTATTTATTATTATTATTATTATTATTATTATTATTATTCAGTGTATTCTCTGACCATGAGTTTCGGTAGAGGCGTAATATCTTGCCATCTCCCAGTTTGTTATACCAACTTTTAAATTAATGGTAAAGAAGTGTATATAATAATATACCTTTTCAGAATAAATACTGTAATACAAACCTTAGTGTAGCCACAATGTATCCTTAATTTAAGAAACAATGAACATCTAAATTTCCAGACCTTGAAAGAAAATTCTTATTCTCCTTTCCATTTAGTATTGACGAAAAATCATTTGTTTTATAAAATATTAAAAATTGTAACTTTTATATACCTGTTATGTTGAATATTAAAAAAAATTGTTGAAATCGAATATTTGCTCTAATATTTTTACAATTTATCCAATTTTCACAAAATTTAGATATAATTGAACAAGTTGCGAATATGGATATTTCAGAGCATTTTTATGTATATCTAAGTATCTAACAGTTAAACTTCTAATCCCAATTTAATTTGCCCATTTTGATTGTCTATTTATCTAAATATTTAAAAAAAATATTTAACACTTGATGTGTACTTAAAAATTAAAGTATTAGGTTTAAAACTCTTCAAAGTAATATTCATAAAATAAAAAATAAAACTATGCAGGCCATTTTGTCTTGTATGTGGCAGAGGGTTCAAAATTTTATACCAAAATTGAAGTATGCTTTTATATATATATATATATATATATATATATATATATATATATATATATATATATATATATATATATATATATATATATATATATATATATATATATATATATATATATATATATATATATAATATATAATATATATATAAATTAAAAATAAAAAAAAAAAAAAAAAAAAAAAAAAAAAAAAAAAAAAAAAAAAAAAAAAAATATATATAATATATATATATATATATATATATATATATATATATATATATATATATATATATATATATATATATATATATATATATATATATATATATATATATATATATATATATATATATATATATATATATATATATATATATATTGCATTGAAATTTATGTATTTTTAAATATAAAAAATATAGTATACTTTCATATATATGCATTGCATGTTTTTTGAAAAAAGCAGAAAAAATTGAAAAGCAAATTATTTCTTTAATTTTCATGCTTGGGTTAGAAACATGGATATTAAATCTTTTTTAAATCAATATTTTTTTAATTTTCAGGGTTATATTCCGTTAAGTAAGGAAGGCTTGAAATTGTTGTCAGCAGTTCTTATGAATTACCCAATGCCCAAGAAATTAAAGGTAAATTTTTGGCCTTTTACAATTTGAATATGGATTTTAATATTTCAAATCAAAGAACTTTGTATATTTATGTTAATTATTGGTTTTGTATATTGTAGAAGGAAGACTATCTCTATTTTGAAGATGATGATATTGATTTACGAACTCAATTGCTAAATATTCTTTTTCCATTGGAAGTTGAAATTGGTAAGATTATTATTATTATTATTATTATTATACATAATTAGTAATAATTTTCACTTTTTTTTTCGAAATACCTTAAATACTCCCCCCCCCCCCTTAAGAAAAGAACTGTAGGAAATTTCAACATTAAACAGCTGTATCCCACTTCAAACAAACATCATATCAAATACTTTTCCACTTGGAGCATTAAATTTAAATTAAAATTTAAAAGTATTTTCAAAAAAAAAAAAAAAAATCTAAAAATAGGAATATATATATATATATATATAATATATATATATATATATATATATATATAATATATATATATATATATATATATATATATATATATATATATATATATATATATATATGGATTTCCAACATCCTCTCCGATCGTACAGCTCAAGTCTCCAACAAAAACCATCTTTCAAAAACAGTAAAACTAAGAAATGGTGTCCCACAGGGAGCCATCTTATCCCCACTACTATTTAATCTGTACACAGTAGAACTACCCACCCCACAAACTCCAGATATAAAACTAATAACATATGCCCACAACATTTTCATTGCGATGCAAAACCCTTCCATACCCACAGCCACCTCACTCACTCAATCATATATCCAACAACTTGAAATATGGCTAAAATCAAAAGAATGCCAGCTTCCCCCGAAAAATCCTCAATCACCCTTATTACTACCGATAGACTTCAATCTTCCCTCCACTTTCTCACCAGGCTCCTGTAGGCGCAAAGCGCCTGTCAGTAATCCTGCACGAAATCCCTCGATCGCTGTCCGTCTTCGTATCTTCTCATCCCCTCCACATCCTCGATGTCTCCCTCTCTCCCCTCAATCGCCATCCTGATGTTATCTTTCCATCTAATTCTCGGTCTTCCAACTCCCCTCCTTCCCATCGGCCTCCATTCGTAAAATCTCCTCGGATACCTTTCCTCATCCATTCTCTTCACATGCCCAAACCATCTCAACTGTCCCTTCTCAATGAATTTTAATATGTTTTCCACTCCTAATTCCTCTCTTATATCCTCATTTCTTCTTCTATCCCGTCTCGTCACACCCATAATCACCCTCAACACCCTCATTTCGCATGACTGGATTTTACTTTTATCTCTTGTACTAAGGGCCCACGCCTCATATCCATACAACAGTATCGGTTTCAAGATACTAGTGTATATTATGGTTTTTACTTTCCTTGGGACATTTCTATCCTTCATCAGAGGATATAAGGATATAAGTGCTCTATTAAATTTGCCACGTCTTATATCCAGTTCACGGCTTGTACTGTTCTCAGATCCGAAACACACTCCCAGATATTTAAAGTGATCTGTCTGCTTCAGCGCTCTGTCACCCACTCTCACGTTTAGATTTTCTTGCATCTTTCCCATCACCCTAACTTCTGTTTTGTCCGCATTTATCCTCATTCCAACCTCACTCAGAAGGTCATTCCAAACTCCAATCATATTTTGTAAAATTTCCTCAGTATCAGAGAACAAGGCCAGGTCGTCTGCGTAGCTTCCCTCCACTCCCACGTAAAACTAAATAATACCCTCATTCCTCTAAATAAATCTCCAAAGATCCTAGGCCTCACGTATGACACACACTTCACCTTCTCAAAACACATCCAAAACATAACCAACACTGCAAACAGGAAATTAAACATCATACGAACACTATCACAAAACAACTTCAGTAACGAACTAACCACCCTC
>SEYY01000333.1:40000-42500 GCA_009176605.1 Armadillidium nasatum
TGTAAGATTGAGCATAGCGGTTAAGTCTGGGGTCGGAGAATTGGACAGAAAGGAGGAAAATTTGCAGAAAGGTGTGTCACGAGCTCTTCTCAATGGAGAAGGTATGCGACGGGAGAGTTCAGTAGAGCAGTGTCCATTGTAATAGCGATAGTATAGAGAGAGTGAGGAAACAACTCGACGAGAAGAAAGAGTCTATAGTGAATTAGTGAGAGCGGGAGAGTTGATGAGACAAATAGCCCTTGACTCCGCCTCTTCTGTATGAATGGAACAATGCCCCTATAAAGAGAGAGAAAATGGAATAGCGTGAAGAAATTCTGAAGCCGCCTTAGTACACCCGAACTCTTGAAAGTTTGTCTAGAAAGAGATGTTATGTAATCTTTCCAAGAAAGACCACGAGAAAAAGAAACGCCGAGAATATTAAGAACAGATGAAGGTTTGAGTTGTGTATTTTCGAAGACATCATAGTTGTGTGGAAGATTGTGTCGAGTAGAGAGTTGGAGAAACTGAGTTTTTGAGGCATTGAATTTGATCATGTTTTGTTTGCCCCAATTTGAAATACATGAAAGGTCAGGGGTTAGTTGATCCAAGGCTGCCCTCGCATCTATTAACTGCTGTTGGGAGGGGCGTTTTTTCAAACTGGAAGGAGTAATGAAAGATGGAGTCATCAGCATAGTAGTAGATAGGAGATGAAGTAATAGAGAAGGTCATTAATGAAAAGTAGAAAAAGTGTTGGGGGATAGAACAGAACCCTGAGGAACACCACTGTTAATAGGTTTAAAGGATGAACGGTGACCGTCTGTAACAGCTGCTATAGAACGACCAGAAAGGAAATCAGAGAGAAGGATAGATACCGAAAGAGGGAAGTTTAGAAATCAAAACTTTGTGCCAGACTCTATCAAAAGCTTTCGATATGTTCAGGGCAACAGCAAAAGATTCACCGAAATACCGAAGAACGGAGGACCAAGAGTTAGAGAGAAGAGAAAGAAGATCACCTGTAGAGCGTTTCTTACGAAAGCTATACAGGCGATCAGAAATAAGATTGGAAGAATTGAGATGTCTCTGAATCTTACTAAGAATTGAGATGTCTCTAAATCTTACTGTTAAGAATAGATTCAAAAACTTTAGATGGAACTGAGGTCAAAGAAATGAGACTGTAGTTGGAGTTTTGAGAGGGATACCCTTTCCTCGGCACAGGCTGAATGAGCGCACGTTTTCAGGGGTAGATAGAAGTACAAACGCGGATACGACATTTTACCAAGGCAAGGTACAAGCTCTGAAGCATAAATTTTGAGAACCACAGTAGGGATACCATCAGGACCGTACACCATAGTATTAAGGTCAAAGAGAGCAGAAATGACGTTTTTAGAAGAAATTATAATTTTAGGCATAAATGAGTTTTAGAGGGTTCAAGAAGGAGGAATTGCTCCGGAATCGTCTAAAATTGAATTAGAGGCAAAAGTTTGATCCAAGAGTTCAGCTTTATAAGAAGGTAAAACTGCAGTTGTGGCATTGGAAGATACTAGAGGATGGAAAGATGAAGAAGCAAAGTTAGAGTTGACATTTTTTGCAAAATGCCAGAAAGAGCGTGAAGAAGAAGAACCAGAAAGATTATTGCATTTTCTACGGAGAAAAGAGTTTTTGGTTTTGTGGAGAAAAGATTTTCCACAATATAAATAGAAATTGTATGAATTTCTGGAGTTTGAAGACGACGGTAATCCCTGAAGGCAGCGTCTCTGCGGCGGTAGCATGAGAACAAGTAGAGTTAAACCAAGGTTAGGTCTTTAGTAGAAGGGATAGAATATGGAATGTAAGCCTCCATGCGAGAGAGAATCACCTCGGTAATGCGTTCTGCACACTCCGAGGGAACCATCCCACGGAAGTAATAATCATTCCACGGGAAATCAAAGAAATACGGCAGAAAGTCAGACCAGCTTGCGGCATCGAAATACCACAAACATTTCCTCGCACTAGGAGGAGGTTTTTTTTTTGTGGAAGACTTGAATAAATAAAAGGATACAGAGATAAGAAGGTGGATAGAGTTTGACAGTATAAGGAGAAGGATTAAATGTTAGAAAAAGGTTTAGAATGTTCGGTTTATCTCCAAGACGGTCAATGATACGAGTAGGGAGCTGCACCAACTGTTCAAGGTCGTTTTGGATAGCGAAATGTTAAGTATGTTCACCAGCTGCATCATGAGAACTAGATGAAAGCCATTGGAGGTGGTGAACATTGAAATCATCTAATACGATTATTTCTGAGAGTGGAGAAGAAGAGAGAGTGTGCTCTATTTTGGAATTTAAATAGTCGAAAAATTTATCGTAGTCAATAGAATTTAAGAGATAAATAAACCGAACAAATGAATTTAGTCGTAGATTGGCAAGAGAGCTTAAGCCACTCTATGGAAAATTCGGAAGACTTCAAATTAGAGACACGAGAACAAACGACATCGTTGTGCACGTACGCACAACAACCGCCTTTGGCTGAAAATTGAGGATACCTT
>SEYY01000333.1:44625-57561 GCA_009176605.1 Armadillidium nasatum
GTATTATACTTAATAAACAAGTCCACCCAGACCTCTTGGTATTCACACGGAAAAAGGTTCCTAGTGAGAGGGGTATTGTGGTGAACATTTACTGCATCCCAGCTATCCAAGGTTTTCACAACTTCTCCTCCAGAGGTGTCTACTGGATATATGGGGCCTTCAGTTTCTGAAATATTTAGAAATGGTATCAAGAACTCAAATCTTTTTAAGTTTCATTGAACATTATGTCAGTATGTATTATATATATATATATATATATATATATATATATATATATATATATATATATATATATATATATATATATATATATATATATATATATATATATATATATATATATATATATATATATATATATATAGTACAAGAGATGCTTAAAGTTTGTTCTAAATTATAAAAATAGCTCACCTTAAATGGGTCCATTTCAGATTCAGTCCCATCACCTTCAGTGCCTTGATGTGGAGGAGTAAAATTCGATGCAATATTACACTTTATTTCCTCCAATATCCTCGTCTTGACAGCTGGATACTTCCCCTCATTTAACCTATGTACCACTCCGAGTTTGAAGTGAGGGTGCAGAGCTGTTGCCATAAGCAAATCACAATCATCAAAAATCCTGCTGAACCTCGGTTCAAATCCCTTTTCTTTCCCTTTGTTTGGCTTTGGCTGCTTTAGTAAGTAGTTGACTAAGTTTTTGGCATAGTTAAATTTTTTCACCTCTCGTTGCAATTCCACGAGATTGTCCTTGAGGAGGAAGAGGTTAGGCAATAGAACCCCCGCGTACGCATTCTTCTCATCCTGCAACATATGCAGCCTAACAGCAATAGGCGTAATTATTTCGATGTACTCGGCAATTACCTCCTTGTCAGTTTTATTAAATATTGGAAGACAAGGCTTTTGTTCCATACAAATGTTGTTGATTTGTGTCATGCTACCATCAAGGTTCTTAAGCAGGTCTTTCATAGAATCGTATAGGGAGTTCCAGCGAGTAACACTTGGTGTTATAAACTTTGTTCCCAACTCCTTCTTGATTCTCGCAGCAGTTGTAGTTTTCCTGTTTTGAGCATTCCACAATGCCTGTGCTTTGGCAAGTGTCTTATTAAAATGGATCCTTGGCACCAGAGGACCAGCGAGGAACATTCGAAACATCCCTAGTAGCCAAGATGTTTAATGTGTGGGAAATGCAACGGCGATGTTTAGGTAGGATAAGGGCATCATGTTCTTCAAGCAGATTTTCTAGTTGGAGAGGTTTTGTCAGCAGAACCTCTGGGTCACTAATTTGCTCCATCTCTTCAGGCGTAACCACTATCTCTGGAATCGGTACCTGCTCTTCTTCCTCTTCGTCACCCGTTTCTGCATGAGCATCCACCCGAAAGGCTGCACAGAAATTTGCACCGTTATCTGTTGTAATGCAGACAACCTGAAGATAAATTTTTTTTAATTTAGTAGTTTCCTTATTAATTTATAGTTATACATTTTTTTCATTATTACGTTATTATTTCATATTGATTTTTACTTAGCTTATGCTGAATGCCAATTTGTTGATGGATATTCGTAATATTATTGGCTAGGACTGTGCTGGTCTGAGACACAGATAACTCTCTACAGGCAAGGACAGCCTTCTCTCTCTTCATAGTATTCGCATTAATCCAGTGAACTGTCATGCCCAGAAAACTCCTGTTGTGTCCAGTCCAGCTATCTTGCTGTTGTGGCCACATAACTGACTTCCCTGAGAATGTTGGTTAAGTCAGCCTTCCCTATTTTACATATGACATCAAGATCCCTCATTACTTTTCTTCTGGAGGGGAGGTGGAAATCAGAGTTCAGGTTGGACAGGAACTCGGCAAAGAACTCAGACTCCACAATGTGAATAGGCACAATGTCATGTAGCAAAAATCTAAAAGCAAAAAATATTTTCAGATGAGAAAAGATATCAATGACAAATGAAACTTGGTATTTCAAATTAGAAAATTTTCGTATGGACTGTATTCTGTTATTTTTTTAGCTTGTTAGTTGTGACACCACTTATAGTTAACTTGTACTTAAAATGAAACACTTACTTGTAAAGCAACTCAAGAGCTCTTTTCTGTTTGAATATATTAGACATAGACTGGAGAATGGTGGTCTGACGCTTTTTGCTAGATGTCTCATTGTCTGTTGAGCAGCTGCGACCCCGCTTTGACCCTCCTTCAATTGCAGCACAAAGTTCCTTGTGCAAATAACGATGTTTCTAAATAAAGTTACAAAACTAAATTCACTAGTCATGTAAATAAAATATGTGAAATATTTAATGGTTGAATTTTAAAATTAAAAAGAAATTAAATTCAAATAAAAAGTATCGGTGAAAGTTACTTCCAAACAAGTAGTGCGATTTCAAGCTATGTGTTGATTTAGAGTCAAAGCTCAAGGTTTTTTTTACATTGGGAGCATTCAATCTTTCCCTTGCACAAGACTCTATTGCCCTCAGTATACTCCTTCTTGGTCTTGACAGACCCATAGTACTTGATAAGATGGGGCCATGGGTGCTCCATGTCATCTTGGCTGCTTTTTTCATGGGAAGTACCAGCAGCATCACACTCAATTTCAGGAGTTGTACTTTCGACGACTTTCACGGTTTGCAATTCTTTTTCCCGTTAAGTACTTATCCATATCTGTTTTATTCCAATTTAAACACAAAAATACTAAAAAGGTATAATCGCTAATCACAAGTAATCAGTAAACTTAGTATGTTGGCTATAATAATAATAATAATAATAATAAAATAATAATAATAATAATAATATAATAATAATATAATATTTTTAATAATTATATATATTATATATATATATATATATATATATATATATATATATATATATATATATATATATATATATATATATATATATATATATATATATATATATATCAGCAACGAAAAACCCATAGTGAAATTGCCTATTAATTAATAAATTTTCTAATAAACCAATAAACAAAATATTCAATAAACCTATATATATATATATATATATATATATATATATATATATATATATATATATATATATATATATATATATATATATATATATATATATATATATATATATATATATATATATATATATATATAATATATATTTTTTATTATCAAGGACAATTTGATACTTTTTAAATATCGATATTTTTTTTATATATCGGCATTCCTAGTTTAAGTATTAACTTTTAATTAGCGGAAAGAGTAATAAAATATGGCTGATTAAATAAGAAACTGAAATATAAGCCCAAAATTGTTTTTTTTTTTTTTAAGAAAAATGACGAAGCGCAAATTAGTAAGTGCTAATTTCAAAAAACTTTAAAAAGTTGTTAAGCGCAAAATGCAAAAGTGCACATTTTCGAATTTTCGCGCAAGGCGCAAAAGCGCAAAATTTTTTTTAAAGCGCAAATTTTATGCGCTAATATCATATATATATATATATATATATATATATATATATATATATATATATATATATATATATATATATATATATATATATATATATATATATATATATATATATATATATATATATATATATATATATATATATAACCGGATCTTGTTATACACAGAAACTAGAAAAGGCAAAAATAAATTTAATTATGAGGTTATTTATTTATTTATTTATATCTTGTAGCAAATCATGAGGTGCGTGATAATGGTATGAAATTTTTTTTATTGATTAATTTATAATATTCGTTATACTGGGCTCTTAGTTTTAGAAGTGTTAGTCACTCTTGTGATTTTCCCATGTCATTGAATTGAACAGATCTTTTCTTGATTTAATGGAGCAACTAATTGCTCTTTATATATATATATATATATATATATATATATATATATATATATATATATATATATATATATATATATATATATATATATATATATATATATATATATATATATATTATATATATATATATATATAACGATTTTGTTTTGAATGTTTTAGTTTTTAATTAAAATTTATGAAAATTTTGTAAATCCTTTTATTATTTTTTTTGATTGTCTGATTAAATATTACATGTCTTGCATCTTATGTGCCATTATTTGAAATGAGTTTTTTCATATTTTTTTTTCCTGTTTGTTTATATAGGAAATACATTTTTTTTCTTTTGTTATAGAATTTACTTTGTTAAAATAAAATCATCATTTTATATTTGTAGAAAACACTATTGCAAATTATCAAGAGTTTGCTGTCAATTATCCAAAGGAAACAGCTAATGTTATTTTATTACTTAACATTGAAAACCCTTTGAAAGTAAAGGTAAGAAATCTTAGTTATCAGCCTGTTTTGAGATATAGTTTTAACATGAAATTGTCATATCATATATGAATGTCATAACATATTTCCAATTTTATAACCTCACCATTTAGTCATATGTCCTTCAAAAAATTATTAGAATATGTTGATCACTCCTCATTATAGAGGTTACTTCTTCCTTGTATACTCACATGCACAAAATAACCTGAAAATCCTTTGTTCACACGCATAACGGAAGAGAAGGAACGCCCTTTTCTTTCTCTTTCGAAGCTTGTGCTCATTTAATCTAGCATAATTGTATGAAAATATAAATTTAACCTTGGAACAAAAGCTTAACGAAACTGGTTTGCAATACTTTTCCTATCCTAAAAGGATAGGAAAAGTATTGCAAAACAGTTTTAAAAAATGTTTATTCTTTTGATTATTCTTTTAAATGTATTAAATTTTAAAATTATAAAATTAGTTGCAGTGTATTAAAAGTATCAAATGAATTAAGTATGGCGTTCAGGAACAATAACATATTAAATAAAATCGATTTCTGTTATATATTTTTTAGTTTTGCCTTTAATATGTTTTATTGTAGGTCAAGAAGAAAAGAGATAATTTTAAGGAATCATTTCCTGCAGAGCAAGAGGTACTAAATAGTTTGGACATTTCTGAAGCTCAACTAAAGGAAATCAGTACAGATGTAATGGACAGAATACAAATTTTTATCAGAGAAGTAAGTCTTTTAATTTATGTGCTATGAAATGTTTGTTCTCATGTTACCTTTCAAAATATTCTTATTTTTCTACCATATGATTTTTGTTCTCTGGTTATAATTTTTTTTTGAAGTTCTGTTTGTTAACCCCCTGGCGGTTATTAAATTATTTGTCTATTTTTCCCATCCATGAAATACATTATATTGTTTTTATCCCTTAATGACTTTCCATCGTTTCTGTCACGTTTTTAAATATATAATCTTTTAACTTCGCTTTACCTATTGTACAATATCCTGACGACCATTTTACCTTCAACTGAAATGGAAGTCTAAATTTAAACTTTTCCTTTCATCTTAACATTACACATTTCTGGAATTATTCATTCATCATCATCCTCTCAAACTTGTTTCTGATTATTGCTGGGATTTTTTTCTAAAGGTGTGATTTGTAGTCTCAGTTTAAAAATGGTAAATGTAAATCTACAGCCGAACTGTCGGGCGGCAAAATTTTTTTCCTGTTGTAACTCCTTCTCCGTCATTTTAAAATTACCTTGTCCGGTTCCGACGTTTTAAAATTTTCCTACTTCTGACTCCTTTATTTTAATAAATTTTTTTTTTGCCATAGCTCCACCTTAAATTTCGTGGTTAAGACCTGCTCATAGCACAGCAGATATATGAAATACCAGAACTCCTCTCTCGTTATTGCAACTTAAAGAAATCTATTAGAACGAACTGACAAAAAATTTTTTTGAGAAATTTAATTCCACAACTAAGGAAGAGTATTCCAGATAGCAACTCCTGGAGAAACTATTTCTTCATTCCAGAAGCATTTGTTTAATCCTTACATGTTTTAGTGTGAGGATATTTTGTACATATTTTATCAAACTAGTTTGAGGAATTATATTTTCCAAGTATATTTATTAGAATTAGAAGGAATTAATCTATCTCCAGTGGTATTCTCCACTTAACACAAATTTAATCCTTGCTCCCTTTTCGTGAATGTTGCATATTTTCTTATTGATTCTGTTTTTAATTTTACGAGTATTCATATTTTATAATGGAAACACTTAAACTTCAAGTAGCAAAAAAAATATAACATATTGCGCCACCATATATATATATATATATATATATATATATATATATATATATATATATATATATATATATATATATATATATATATATATATATATATATATATATATATATATATATATATATATATATATATATATATATATATATATATATATGAGCCCTTAAAAACAAAGTTAACGAGTGAACTTCCCACTAACAATGAATATCTATTTTTTATCAAGCGAAGCTGGGTAACAGAAGTGGTGTAAGTAAAAAATTTAGATTTTGAGAAAAGTAAAGTTTAAGAATAAGTTTCGTATTTTATGCATTGAGCAACTGTTCCACATATGCTGCCATAATTTAAGAAAAATTTGAAGTATATTTATCTAACTTTAGTGCAAAACATATGAAATACTTTTCATTTTCGAGTCCAATCGTGGTAAACGTCTGATTTGTTTAAACAAGAAAAATGCCTTACACCGCTTCTGTTTTCAGTGGTCATATATATATATATATATATATATATATATATATATATATATATATATATATATATATATATATATATATATATATATATATATATATATATATATATATATATATATAATATATATATATATATATATATTGGCGTATCCTCAATTAAACATGCCCAAATAGCGCTTAATGAAGCAATTTTGTCATTTGCGCTAAAATCTTGCGAGAGAGTTTCTACTTTACAGAGTTCCTCTCCATCTCTTGGTGAAAACATTCGTCATATATTTTTCCGCTTATTTTTGAAAAGCCGAAATTAATTGTGATAATGTTTTCTTCTTTAGACCTTGTTGATATTCATAACTTGCATTTCATCATTCATTGTGCTTTACCTGGGACAAACTTTTTATCTAATTTTCTAACTTCTCTAATTTCTCTTGGAGTTGTTCGTTTAGGGGTGATTACGTCATTAATCGTTGAATTGCAATTGGGGGGGAATTATTTGGCCACATATTTATTTTGGTAATTAAATATTTCATTTTCCTTTTCGGTGTTTAAATTCGCGCCTTTCATTTATGTGACTTCAAAATAAGGTAAGCTTGATATTTATTCATTTGCATTTCTTTTGCATCAAACTCCCCAACCTCATGCACACACAAACAAACGTCTATATATATATATATATATATATATATATATATATATATATATATATATATATATATATATATATATATATATATATATATATATATATATATATATATATATATATATATTAAAACCTTAAATCAAATTTATTATGGAATTGTATTATCCTCTTTTCATAACTGTTCTTTTTCTTATTCAGGAAGTCAAGAAAGTAACCCCTTTTCAATTCTTTTCCCAAATATGATATTGAAAAATGAAAATTAAAATTATTCATTGACATTAATTAAAATAGAATAATTTTTATTTTCATTAATAAAATTATATAAACGCCTGAGAAGTACTTTCGATGAATAAGCTGAGGAGTTACTTCAAGAAAGAAGTATTCGACGAATAGATTTAGAAGCGTTTGGAGAAGTTAATCTAAAATCTCTATTGAAGAAAGACTAAATAAAACTAATTAAAAAAATAAAACTTTATGATATATCTACTGTATATAGAGAAGGGTGTAACTCATTGAAATATGGGGACATATTGTCTGAATGTTTGTTAAAATTTGTAATAATAATAATAATAATAATAATAATAATAATAATAATATTATAATTAATATTATTATTATTATTATTATTATTATTATTATTTATTATTATTATTATTATTATATATAATTTATATTATTATTATTATTATTATTATTTTTTTTTAGCGTTTGACAGACGTCGGAGGAAATGAATATTTGAAAGAAAGAATTTATTTGAGTTTGAATTTAACAGAATTTATTCTTCGACTTTCTGAGTATCGAATGATGAAGTAAGTGGCAAATCATTTTTATTTTGCATCTTTATCGAATTATATATATATATATATATATATATATATATATATATATATATATATATATATATATATATATATATATATATATAATATATATATATATATATATATATATATATATATATTATTTCCTCTGGTGGGCAAAGGCCAGAGACCTACCAGTCTCCACCGGAGTTGGAAAAAAAACTACCTTGCTCGATAAAGGACAACATGTCCAGATACACGGCGTTTGAAAGTATGCAAGCCAAAGGAAGTTGGGAAAACATAAAGGGAGTGTGTTCCAGACTTTACCAGTAGAGTATATGTAAGATTGAGCATAGCGGTTAAATTTGGGGTCAGAGAGTTGGACAGAGAAAGGATAAGACTGTGTAGAAAGACGTTTCGCACGAGCTCTTTTCAATGGAGGAGGTATGCGATGATAGAGTTCAGAAAGCAGTTTCCATTGTAATAGCGATAGTAAAGAGAGCGACTCAACAATACGTCGGGCAGAAATAGATTGGAGAGAGTAAGAGCAGGAGAGTTGATGAAACGAAAAGCCCTAGACTCAACCTTCTCAAAGAGAGCTGTATGAGTGGAACGACCCTAGATGTGTTAAGCATACTCCATACAGGAGCGAACAACACTCTTATAGAGATCAAGCAACTGGGGTGGCGTGAAGTAACTCTGAAGGCGCCTTAGAACACCCAACCTCTTAGAAGCTTATTTAGAAAGAGAAGTAATGTGACCTTTCCATGAAAGATCACAAGAAAAAGATACACTGAGATTATTAAGAACAGATGGAGGTTAGAGTTGTGTGTTTTCGAAGAAGATATCATAGTTGTGTGGAAGAGTATTTCGAGTAGAGAGATGGAGGAACTGAGTTTTTGAGGGATTGAAAACAACCATGTTTATTTATATATATATATATATATATATATATATATATATATATATATATATATATATATATATATATATATATATATATATATATATATATATATATATATATATATATATATATATATATATATATATATAGGGACCGACCGGGGCTGGAATTTGGCCGGGGCCGGGGCCGGGGCCGGGGCCGGGGTCACCCAAATTTGGCCGGGGCCGGGGCCGGGGTTATGGCCGGGGTTTCCTAAAATTTGTAAAGAGGTGAAAAGCACTGAAATTTTAGGTTAAGAAAATTAGATATAAGGTTTATTTAATTGTAAGGAAGGAGTAGAATAGGCAACATTCACTTAAATTAATGATTATATGCATTTTCTCTAAAAAAAATCCGAAAATTACAGTTTTGTATATTTAAAGTTTAAAAAAAGTACAAAAATTAAAAAAAAATATTATTCTAATTCATAATAGTGATTTAACACGTTTACCTAGGTAAGACCCAAAGGTAAAGTTTGAGAAAATGTAAGATTTAAAATATCAATTTAACCTGTATTTAAACATATCATTGTTATTTTATTGCTATGTATCAATCTTGTATCATTTAGCTGCATTATTTAAAAATTATTATTTTGTTTATACTTTCAGTCAATATGGCTAAAAGATCAGCTTCTGCAGTATTTGAATACTTTACAATGTTTCAGGATAGGCTCGAAATAGCTAAATGTAACATCTGCAGTCAGAAAATTAGAAGAGAACCTCCGGGTGCTACAAGTAAAAAAAATTTCAACCAAATCTTTTTGGAGTATCTAAAATCAAAACACAAAGATGAACATTCACTAGCAGAAATGGAGCGGTCAAAAGAAACAGAAAAGAAAAAAATCTTAATTTTCTTATATTTTGTTTGAAATTTTTTTTTATTATTTGACTGATTGAGCTGAAATTTTCAAAGTATGTGAATTTTTTCACGAAGTTCTGAGTTGATTTCGAGCTTTTTTTTAATTCTATAACGGTTTGAAACTTATTTGGACCCGAAGTTGAAAAAAATGAATAACTGGGTAAAACCACTGGTCCACATGAGCTGAAAATTTAACTGAATACCTTTGCCCCAATTTCTTGCATTGGTGGGAATAGATTTTTGATATCACGTCTAGAAAAAAGTTATAAGCACTTGAAAAAAAATTTGCAAAAATCGTACCCTTCTGGAGGAAAAAATTATTTAAAAAAAAACCGCTACCTACTATTTTTTTTAATTTGTGAATATTGTTTAGAAGAGGAACAGGGCAACAATTTTTATTTAGTGCATTTTTAAATGCCCTTTGTTTGAAGCGAGATATAGCCTCTCAAACTTTGGGAATTTTTGAAATTTCGCCAAAAATGGACCTTTTTGAAGGCTATATCTCAAAACCAACGAATCTCATCGAATAAAGTACATAGAGGAATTTGTAGCCCCACCCCTCCTCTATACACCAAAAATAGGAACTGTTATAGTTGTATTTTTTGAAAAAAGATTTTGTCTGAAAAGGTGGATTTTTTTAGTTCAAAAAAATTTTTTTTCTATAGTTGGTCAGTTTTTGGCTTATAATATTTTTTCTATAACTCTGGGAACAAAAGTCTATTAAAAGCTTTTGTAGCCCATATAATTTTAAATAAATAGTCCAACTTTCAGCTCATTCTAAAAAGTGGTTTGGCACCGCCATTCTATTGAAAAGGGTAAAATTTCAAAAAAAAAAAAAAACTTTTAACCGTAATAGACTCGGAAAAACGCTAGAAAGGGATTTTTCTTACCGGTAAAAAATCTATATACACTGAAAGTTTCAGCAGTATCGGCAGAAAATTAAAAAAAAAATTTTTTTTTTTGTATAATTTGCCATTTTAACCCCGGCCGGCAACCCCGGTTTTCCCTGATTTTTGGCCGGGGCCGGGGCCGGGGCCGGGGTCAGTAAAAATGGCCGGGATTGGCCGGGGCCGGGGCCCCCGGTCGGTTATATAATATATATATAATATATATATATATATATATATATATATATATATATATATATATATATATATATATATATATATATATATATATATATATATATATATATATAAAATATATATATATATATATATATATATATATATATATATAATATATATATATAATAATAAAATATATATATATATATATATATATATATATAATAATATATATATATATATATATATATATATATATATATATATATATATATATATATATATATATATATATATATATATATATATATATATATATATATATATATATATATATATATATATATATATATATATATATATATATATATATATATATATAATATATATATATATATGAGAAAGATCAGAGGTTAGTTTGTCCTAAAGGTACCTTTCTCAAGTCTTCTAACTGCTGTTGGGAGGGACGTCTTTCAAGCTGAAGAGAGTAATGAAAGGTGGAGTCATTAGCATAGGAGTTGATAGGAGATGAGGTAGTAGAGAGAAGCTCATTAACGAAAAGTAGAAAAAGTGTTGGGGATAGAGCAGAACCCTGAGGGACACCACTTTTAATATATTTAAAGGAAGAATGGTTGTCGTCTACAACAGAAAGAAAATGTCAAAGAGAAAGGAAAGAAGATCACTGGTAGAGCGTTTCTTACGAAAGCCATACTGGCGATCAATGATCAAATTAGAAGAATTGAAATGTTTCCAAATCTTCGTGTTATGGGTAGATTGGAAAGCTTTAGAGAAAGAACTGAGGTCAGAGAAATGGGACGTTAATTGGAGGGTTGAGGGAGATTTCCATTCGGAACAGGGTGTGTGAGCACACGTTTCCAGCAAGAAGGGAAGGTTGAAGAAGAGACACAAAGACGAAATTGTTTGCTAAGGCAGGGTACAACTCCGAAACACAAGTTTTGAGAACCACAAGATTAATATCATATGGACCGTACGCCTTCTTATTAAGCTCGAAGAGAGCAGAAATGACGTCTTTAGAAGAAATTATAATTTTAGGCATAAATGAGTTGGGAGGGGATTGAAGGAGGAGGAATAGCTCCGAAATCGTCTAAGGTTGAATTAGAGGCAAAAGTTTCAGCGAAGGTTCAGCTTTAAAAGAAGGTAAAACAGCAGTTGTGACGTCTGAAGATACTTAAAGAGGGTAAGATGAAGAAACAAATTTAGAGTTGAAATGTTTTGCAAAATTCCAGAAAAAGTATGAGGAAGAGGAACCAGAAAGATTACTGCATTTTCTACGGAGAAAGAGTTTTTAGTGTTACAAAGGATAAATTTTGCACAATCCCGGTAAGAAATATAATTTGAGTGAGTTTCTAAAGTTTGAAGACTACATTAATCCCTGGATGCTACATCCCTGCTGCGAATAGCGCGAGAACAATCAGAGTTAAACCAAGGTGTATTAGGTTTAGTAGAATTGAAAGAAAATGGAATGTACGCCTCCATGTCAGAGAGAATCACCTCGGTAATGCTTTCTGCACCCACCGAGGGACCCCTCCCACAAGAAATCAAATAAGTACGTCCCTAAGTCGAACCAGCTTGTGTCACTGAAATGCTACAAATTTTTGCTTTTCAATAGAAGGGGTCTTTCCTGCGGAAGACTTGGAAATATAGAAGACAATGCAAAGATAAGAAGGTGAAAGGAGTAACCCAGAGGAGGAAAGAGTTTAACAGTATATGGAGAATGATTAGAAGTTCGAAAAAGGTCAAGAATGTTGGGTTCCTCTCCAAGACTTTAAGGGATACGAGTAGGGAGTTGCGCCACCTGTTCACAATCATTTTGGATAGCGAAATGGGAGGCACGTTCACCATCTGTATCATGAGAATTTAAAGAAAACCATTGGCGGTAGTGAACATTGAAATCACCTAATATGATGATTTCAGAGAAAGGAGAAGAAGAGAGAATGTGCTTTATTTTGGAGTTTAGATTGTCGAAGAATTTAGGATAGACAGTAGGATTAGGAGATATATAAACAGAGCAAATGAATTTAGTTGTAGATTGGCAAGAGA
>SEYY01000333.1:57661-75161 GCA_009176605.1 Armadillidium nasatum
ATTCAGAACCATTCCACCTACTGCAAACAACATATCACTAAACAAACACATACACAGCACAAAATTATCTCAACATCCGCTAACCAAATAACCTACTCAATGAACAACCCCCCCAACTTATCAAGTACTCAAAATACATTACCACGCAAAACCCAAATTAGCTTATCCAGATTGAGGTCAGGCCACCACCTTAACCTACAAGCATGCAAACTCAGATTCAATATACAAAACACACTATCCCCAATATGCCAAAGATGTATGCAAGAACCAGAGACAACAGAACACCTCCTGTGAAATGCCCCTCCCTCACACAACACAGAACCCTCCTTCATTTCTCCTCTTTGAGATACATTTGGGAACGGCCGGCTGCCGTTGCGGATTTCCTGGAAGCAGTGTGTTTTTCCAGTGAGGAAGGTCCAAGGGTAAAAAAAAGTAAAAGTAAGTAAATATATATATATATATATATATATATATATATATATATATATATATATATATATATATATATATATATAATATATATATATATATATATATATATATAATATATTAATATATATATATATAAGAAGGGGGACCCCTCTCAGCCCTCTAACTATCGTCCTATTTCTTTGACCTCCGTTCTCTCTAAAGTTTTCGAATCTATCCTTAACAGGAAGATTTGGAAACATCTCAATTCTTCTAATCTTATCTCAGATCGCCAGTATGGCTTTCGAAAGAAACGCTCTACTGGTGATCTTCTTTCCCTTCTCTCTGACTCTTGGTCCTCCGCACTTCGGAATTTCGGTGAATCTTTTGCTGTGGCGCTGGACATATCGAAAGCTTTCGATAGAGTCTGGCACAAAGCTTTGATTTCCAAACTTCCCTCTTTCGGAATCTATCCTTCTCTCTGTGACCTTCTCTCTGATTTTCTTTCCGGTCGTTCTATAGCAGCTGTTGTAGACGGCCACCGTTCATCCTATAAATCTATTAATAGTGGTGTTCCTCAAGGATCTGTCCTATCCCCAACACTTTTTCTGCTTTTCATTAATGACCTTCTCTCTATTACTTCATCTCCTATCCACTCCTATGCTGATGACTCCACCCTTCATTACTCTTTTCATTTTGAAAGACGTCCCTCCCAGCAACAGTTAATAGAGGCAAGGAGGGTGGCCTTGGAGCAACTAACCTCTGATCTATCTCTCATTTCCAATTGGGGCAAAGAAAACATGGTCGTTTTCAATGCCTCAAAAACTCAATTCCTCCATCTCTCTACTCGACACAATCTTCCACACAACTACGATATCTTCTTCGAAAACACGCAACTCAAACCTTCATCTCTCCTTAATATTCTCGGTGTTTCTTTTTCTCGTGATCTTTCTTGGAAAGATCACATTACCTCTCTTTCTTAACAAGCTTCTAAGAGGTTGGGTGTTCTGAGGCGCCTTCAGTATTTCTTCACACCACCCCAGTTGCTTGCTCTGTATAGGGGTGTTGTTCGCCCATGTATGGAGTATGCGTCACACATCTGGGGTGGCTCCACACACACAGCTCTCCTGGAAAAGGTGGAGTCTAGAGCTTTTCGCCTTATCAATTCTCCTGCTCTCACTAATTCACGCCAATCTCTTTCTGCCCGTCGAAATGTTGCGCCACTCTCTCTATACTATCGCTATTACAATGGACACTGCTCTTCTGAACTCTCTCGTCGCATACCTCCTCCATTAAGAAGGGCTCGTGCGACTCGTCTTTCTACACAGTCTCATCCTTTCTCTGTCCAACTCTCTGACCCCAGACTTAACCGCTATGCTCAATCTTACATGTACTCTACTGGTAAAGTCTGGAACACACTTCCTTCATCTATTTTCCCAACTTCCTATGACTTAGGCACCTTTAAACGCCGTGTATCAGGTCATGTCGGCCTTTAATTTGACCATGTTTCCGACTTTCCTCCCAACTCTGGTGGAACATTGGTAGGCCTCTGGTCTTTGCCCACCGGAGGAGAAAAAAAAAAAAAAAAAAAAATAAAAATATATATATATATATATATATATATATATATATATATATATATATATATATATATATATATATATATATATATATATATATATTTTGTCGGATTGGGAATTCAAACTTACTTGTTTTTGAAATTTTCAAGCTGCTGATTACAGATTCGATAATTTCGGATTCTAATTCGGATTCGTGAAACTACATATTGGCTGTAGTCGGATTTGAGAAATTCTAAAACTATCTGGATTCGGATTCAAAGTTTCCATATTATTTTTCGAATTTTAAAGTTGCCGAATTTGCCTATCACTGATATATATATATATATATATATATATATATATATATATATATATATATATATATATATATATATATATATATATATATATATATATATATATATATATATATATATATATATATTCAGGCCTATGGGAAATTTTTTGAAAATCGACATGGTGTTAAAACATATTGAAGAATTAATTTCCTCTTCATCAGAAACTTCACCTTGGAATGAAGTAAGAAACCTTACCAATAGACTAAATTATCTGTTAATTCTGGCCAAGTCTCTTCCAGTTTCCAAAGTAAGTGTCAATATATATATATATATATATATATATATATATATATATATATATATATATATATATATATATATATATATATATATATATATATATATATATATATATATATATATATATATATATATATATATATATATATATATATATATATATATATATATATATATATATATATATATATATATATATATATATATATATATATATATATATATATATATATATATATATATATATATATATATATTTTTTTTTTTTTTTTTTTTTTTTACCTTCTCATCCCCTGACCACCCCTTGTTGAGGCGGCCACACTTCGCTAATGAAGCCTCCCGCCGCAGTCGGTCTCGTCCAGAGATCTTTCAAAGAAGTGATGCCCCAGAAGATTTTGGGGCGACAGTTGGAGGGACAGTCTAAAAGAAAGTGATCTACGGTCTCCGGGGCCCTTTTGCATCTGGTACAAGTGGAAGATGTTGCCTGGTTTAAATTGAAATTGTGTTTGTAATGTTGTAAGTTTGGGTGGTGCCCGCATCTCAATCTTGCTAGTGAGATTTGTAAGTGTCTTGGGAGGTTGTTGGAGTCGGTGTTTATTTCGGGAGGGGGTTCGTTAAGGATGCTGTTTGGAGGTCTGTTGATCATATATGAATGTGTTAGTTGAGTGTGTATATGTTTGGTTGTTGTGGTATTGGGGGGAGGAGGGGGAATGTGATTTAGGATCCGTTTGTAAAAGGCTCCGGTGGACGATGGAGGTTGTTTAAGTCTTTGATTGGTAGGTTGGAGGAGAGTTTTGTGACATGGGTGTGAGGGTAGACGGGTTTTTGCATAGAATTGGGTGCCTATCATTTCGAGGTGGTTCCTTATAGGTAGTATCTTGGTTTCGTTATGAAGGTGTTGTTGAGGGGTTGTGGGTGTGCAGCCGGTAATGGTGCGAAGGGCTTTATTTTGTGTTATTTGGAGAGTCGTTAAGTTTTGGTCGGAGAGCAGGGGGTGCCAGATGGGGGAGGCATAGTTGATGGTGGGGCGTATAAATTGTTTGTAGATTGCAATTGAGGTTTGTGTGTTGTTGTGAATGTCAGTGTTGGCCACTGTTTTGAGGATGTTGAGTTTTCTGGTTGCGGCTGTGGTGGTATTTTGAATGTGTTTGGAGAAAGTGAGGTGAGTGTCAAATGTTAGGCCGAGAATCTTTGGGGATTTGTTGAAGGGTATGGGGGTATATATATATATATATATATATATATATATATATATATATATATATATATATATATATATATATATATATATATATATATATATATATATATATATATATATATATATATATATATATATATATACACACCTTTCTTTGAGTACTTAACTGCTTCTTCACGAAACCATTATTTTAAAGCCCACATCTGTGCTCACCTACGAAATTCGCGTTAGGTGGGACAGTGTGTTGTTTTATATATTTTTTTTTATTGCGTTGGCCCCTCCACCTTCCTTGAATCTTTCTCTGCCCGTGGACGGTGGTGATATATATATATATATATATATATATATATATATATATATATATATATATATATATATATATATATATATATATATATATATATATATATATATATATATATATATATATATATTTATATATTAGTTTATTTTTTTTTTTTTTTTTTTTTTTTTTTTTTTTTTTTTTTTTTTTTTATTTTTTTTTTTTATTTTATTTTATTTTTTTTGATCTTTTGTCATTACATTTCAAAATAAAAGTAAAAAAAATTTCATATATACACAAAAAATATTGTATGTTTCCTATTCTTTATTTAAGGAAAAATTTTAATTTAAAGAAAAAATAAAAAAATTATATTTATTGACTTCTAATATATATTTGAAGTCTTATCCATCCATTGGGTGTGCCATAACCCCAAAAATACGTTTTTCTGTCTACCTCGATTATTAAAACTCGTAGATTGTTGCTGGTTAATATGAAAATATCAAATAATAAAGCGCATTGTTGGATTGTAATGTATCCACTGAGCTTTCGAACTCTATGCCCGAACTAGACAGGTCATTCTTAGCAATATCAAGTATCATTTTTTTATATATCCATTTTTAAAATAATTTTTTGTCACTAAAGAATTCTCCCAGTATTTATTATTTTTAGTATAAATTCGTCGCAGGCGGGATATGGAATACCCCCTACCAGAAGGTTGTCCTCATCTTCAGGTAGATAATTGAGGAACTTCCTGATCTGGATTTCCCATCCTGTTCCTCCCACTTTGGAGTGGGATGCCTCTCACCTCTAGTCAAGAATCTATAATATAGCGTTTTATGTACTTTAAGGGTATCCTGAAGTGAAAAATATTTTTATAACTTGATATAGGTCTAATATATATATATATATATATATATATATATATATATATATATATATATATATATATATATATATATATATATATATATATATATATATATATATATATTCTCTCAACTTTTTAAGAACTCTAAACTTGCTCGTGCACTAACAATATAATAAGAAGAAACACTTTTTAAAACGATAAAAGATAAAACACTAAGACATTTTAACAAACAATTAAAGTGAAAATAAATTGAAATAGGCTAAAACAAGGGCATAACGTTTCGAAGCTATTAAGTTTGCATTTTCGAACGCCTCTGGAAAGTAAATGACAATAAAAAGTCTCCAAGTCAGTTCACCTAAAAAAAGAGCAAAATCACATAAACAAGCAGGTATTATTAAAAAATAAATAAAAAATAAAATACCGACATAATATAAGCCAAGACTGTCAACATGTTCTAAATGAATTCTTTAAAAAAACATGTAAAATTATCGATCTCGAAAAATCCCGAGATGAATTAAAATTAACTTTTATTTTGCGAAAAAAGATTCTACTAGTCTGTTGATGTTTTTTGATTTAGACAAAAATATAAAAGAGGCCCTATTCCAATCTATAGAGTTATGTTCTGTAATATGGTTGAATAAAGAATTGCTAACATTGAAACGTCTGACATCCGCTTGGTGCTGGGAAATACCAAATGGGAGTGACTTCAAGTTTTCCCCAAAATAGACTCTGTTGCAAGTATTGCATCGAATTTTGTAAGCTCCGCCTATTCGTTCAATATTGGTGGTATTATTTATTTGTAATCAAAGAGGAAAACAATGTGTCCGGGAAAGTAAATATAAGATCGACTTCACAAACGTTCCTTACAGTAAACCTAAGTTCTAACAAGGATCTGGGGTATGGGACAATAGGCCTGTTGGGAATAATTCACGCGGTTGGGGAATATCAGTGTTATAAAAACGGATACTAGTCTTGCGATGCTATTTGTGTATAAAGTCATATGTAGGGACCGACCGGGGCTGGAATTTTGCCGGGGCCGGGGTTCTGGCCGGGGTTGCCTAAAATTTGTAAAGAGGTCCAAAGCACTGAAATTTTAGATTAAAAAAATTAGATATAAATTTAATTGAGGTTTATTTAATTAGAAGAAAGGTGTAGAATAGGCAACATTCAATTAAATTAATGATTATATGCATTTTCTCTGAAAAAATTTCAGAAAATTACAGAATTTGTGTAATAAAAAGTACAAAAATTTAAATTTTTTTTTTTTTTTTTATTCATAATATAATTAAAATAAGAATAAATATAAATATAATATATATATATATATATATATATATATATATATATATATATATATATATATATATATATATATATATATATATATATATATATATATATATATATATATATATATATATATATATATATATATATATATATATATATATATATATATATATGTACACAACCATTTTTATTTTTTATTTTTATTTTTTTAGGATGTTACTTTAGAGATGCCTGTGCTTTTGGAGTTAATTCCAATGCAGTTTCAAAACAGTTTACTTCAAATTATTAAAACAAAAGAACATGCAAAACTCAGTCATTTTTCTTCATCTTTCAGTGCATCTGCTATGTGTCAGAAATCCCTGTCTTCTTTTTCATGTTCTGCAAGTGAGTTTAAAGTTATATGATTTAATTAATATCCAAGTGATTAAGTTTTCCAATAAATTTTTTAATTGGTATGTGGTAGTTAAAATTTGGCATGTGATGTTTGATCTCTCAAATTGTAAGTAAAATGAAATAAAGGTTGGCATTGGTAGTTTTACCAGGCTTTGCAAACCCTGTTAAACATGCTCATACTTTGGTATATATATATATATATATATATATATATATATATATATATATATATATATATATATATATATATATATATATATATATATATATATATATATATATATATATATATATATATATATATATATATATATATATATATAAACTTTTTATGTAGAAATACTTTTAACTTCTTGAATTTTTTTTTACAAGATTCAGATTCAGATGACGATTCTTTTGATGTAACGCAAGGAAAATTTGATGACAGCTTTGAAACTGGTGATTTTGAAGAATTAATAGGTGAAGAAAATTTCTAAGTAATCTTTCTATTTCATCTAGGCTTTAAAGTATTTTTTCATTTAAGTTATCGCTGCATTGGTGATGCAAAATTTTTATTTTAATCATAGTTTTAGTTTTAGCTTTTAATGGTGGACGTCATATTATATACACATTTGTAGGTAATTTCTGAAGATTGCCTTGTCTCAACTTTTTTTTTTTTAAACAATGCTTCACGGACTGACCCCTTTTTCTAGGATGTGGCAGAAATATAAAATAAAAAAAGAACCCAGCCTAATGCAAATCTCTCAGGTGAGCGCATTCGAGGTCTTGAAGAGAGGAAAGATTAAATACAGGAGGAAAAATAAGTTGACAGAGGGTTCCACTGAACAGAAGTGACTGGAAAGGAGGCCACACAACCAACAAGCATGGGAGTTTACAATATTCACACAAAATTCATACGAAAGCATGACACTCCTTGTGTTGCGAGGGCGACGCAATGGTGGTTGAATGCAAGAGGTCGGTTCCCTCGAATATCTACCGTTGTAGTACCTATAGAAAAGAAATAGTTCTCCAAGGTCACGTAGCAGAGACAAGGTTAAGGGGATTTGAAAGTAGGGGGCAGTTTATTAATATTTTAGCTTTAGACTTCTCCAAGAGAAAGGTGATGACATGGGAAGCCCCTCCAAATGTGAAATCAGTACTTCATACAAGGGTGGATAAGACCCTTTTATAATTGGAACAACTGTCGGTAAGAAAAGAATTCCTTCAATCTGAAGCAATATTCGCAGATTCTTTGAAACCGCCATAGCAACGATTGTGACCTTAAGTTTCCAAGAGAGTTTATTGTTTATGCTCGGACCAAGAATGTTAATGTTGTTTACAGATGATTCGGGAGAGCCGTCGAAAGAGTTAAGATAGTTGGAAGGTGTTTTTGAGAGAGAGAGAGAGAGAGAGATGTGAAGTTTAGTTTTCAAATAATTAAATTTCAGAATGTTTAGGCTTACCCCACCGGGAAATTACATCCAGACCTGCAAGAAAGTTGAAGACGAGAAGCAACTCTATAAGCGAAAGATGGAGCAGAGTTGAAATGAGTTGAAGAAATCGATAGTTTAGTCATCGGTATAAGAATGAACAGAGTTAGAGTGGAGCTGAGAAGATCGTTTATGAAAAAAGTAAGAATAAAGTTGGAGATCGAACGGAGCCCTGGATAACCTCACAGTTGACAGAAAAGTAGGGAGAGGTCGCAAAATCGACAAATGACAATATGGAATGATCCGAGGGAAAACTAGACATAAGTAAGGAAAGAGAAGGAGTGAGACTCTATGTGATCCAGGAAATGAGAGTTAGGGAAAATTTTGAAGATTTTAGACAGAACACAAGTGAGAGCTATAGGACGACAGAGGAATTAGATTGGTTACTCTTCATCGAGATCGGCTAAACATATGCGCGCTTCCAGCATTGAGGAAAAGTATTTGTATTAAGGCGTGGAGAATAGAGTTGAGTGAAAACAGCCGCCAGCTCAGACGCACACTCCTTCAGAACACGGGGAGGAATGTCATCCGAGCCGTTGGTCTTCCTGCCGTTCATAATTCTCAGGATTCCATGGACCTAATCATGTGAAATCACAGGTGATAACATGGAACACCTTAGAGTAGGTGCAGGAGGAGGAGAGCCGGAACCTTTCAGAGTTGAATTGGAGAAAAAACGGTGGTCCAAGAGATTTGCCTTTTCCGAAGTAGTAGTAGCAGCAGAGCCGTCAGGACGAATAAGAAGAGGAAAGTCAGATTTGCAGAATTTATTTGAGATTGTAATGGCTAGAGGCCAAAAATTTTTATCCGTAGGAAAACTAAGGGCTTATATATTAATTTTTATAATATCTCTGCAACGATTCCGAACTTAATGAAAATTAACTAAAGCGATAGAAGAATTAGAAATTTTTCATGCTCGATAAGCACTGTCTCTTTCATGAGACACAAGAGCAAGCCCCATCGAAGCATGGGTTTTGAGGTGAAGAAGATTTGGTTGAAGATGGAATGAACTTACTTATACTATCTGCGATTACTATCCTTACCTTTTGGCAGACACAGAAGCATCCTCCATGTCAATACAGGATTCATTCCAAAGGTAGTTAGCAAAGAAGCGGCGCCTACCAATTAGCCCGATTAAAGTGCGGGAAAGTACATTTGGGGTATGGTGTAGCTGCTGGTGAAAATGTATATCTAAGAGCTATAAGATTGTGGTTAGAGTTACCAATAGGGGGGAAATTGTTATATTTACATTTAGAAGGATTAGTGGTGAAGCATGAATCAAGTGCGTTCAAAAACTGGTTAGGACGTTCTGGGATGTGTGTGGGTTCCCTAATTGTTCTTGTACTTTCCCTAAGTGCGGGAAAGTACTTTTGGGATATGGTGTAGCTGCTGGTGAAAATGTATATCTAAGAGCTATAAGATTGTGGTTAGAGTTACCAATAGGGGGGAAATTGGTATATTTACATTTAGAAGGATTAGTGGTGAAGCATGAATCAAGTGCGTTCAAGAACTGGTTAGGACGTTCTGGGATGTGTGTGGGTTCCCTAATTAACTGCTCCAGATAGTTGAGTATGCTGAATTATCCTCCTTCCCACCTCTATCAGTGTGAGAGGAGCCCAACCACTTCAGTGTGCTGTACATTGAAATCCTCTAAACAGAGGACCTTAGCATTTGAATAAGAAGAAGTAACAGTCTCATTAGAAGTAGTAAAATATTCAAAAAGAACCGGAAAATCATTTCCATTAAGAGAGTAGTACTAGAACCACATGATAATTATGGTAATAGGAAGAAAGTTTTTAATCCTTAAAACATCGAAATTAGGGGATTTAAAATTTACAAGACATGTCACAGGAGTGTTAATGTTTAAATAGTCACAGATTTCACCATTTAGTCGGGAATTGTGAAAAAAGTTATAGTTAGAGACATTAAGGTTGTTAGTGAAAGAATCCCTTTCCAGCTGGGCTCAGACAGTAACCAAAGGTTAGGACGAGAGTTAGAGAAGTGATACTCCACAGATTCGAAATTAGCACGGAAGCCACGGACGCTAGCAAAGTCAGTAGAAAGCCCCCGTCCTCTCATCTATCCCTTGCTGGGTATCATCATTAAGGGCGTAAAGAGTTTGTGTTTGTTCAAGATTTAAGATAGACCCACTGAAAAAATCACAAAAGGTGAGGTCGGGGAACCAGCTAGAATTCCAACTTCGCCACCCAGATCAGCCAATCCTTGAAACATTTCCCTTAACAATGCAATGACCTAAACATTGTTTTCTTCAAGCTCAAGGTGTTCGAGTTTTGAACTTAGAAAATTTTCGAGTGTAAATAAATGTTATCGTATTACACCACCACCACAAAAAAAGAAAAGAAAATAAAGGACTCACTATACTGACATCATCAACAACGTACCACACAGTCTTCAATCTGAGGAGCATCGATCTTTGGAGTAGCATGCAAAAGTTGTCTACTGACCATTAGCAAATTTTTTGTTTCTTTAAACAGCCATTCTAAAGAAAATGAGCTTCGTCCTGCATAAGAGAGCAGCATCTTCCGGAACATGTTACTGAATATTCTTGCATAACACCCAGCCGTCTAACCAGTCTCTCGCATTGAGTTCTTGCATAACTGTCATTTTATATGGGTGGAAGTGGAGGTCTTGTGTAAGATTCTTCTTGCAGTTTCCTAGGAAATTCCAACTGCTAAAGCATGTTTCCGTGCAGAACGTCTTGGAGAATGCACAACCAATCCCCCCCCATTGCTTTAATATTCTCAGGTGTACGAACACTCCTTGGTCTACCAGGCTATATTCTTTTTAAAGCTAAGCTTGTCGCCGTGAAATTCTTAATCCAATGTAAGATGATTTCGATCTGGAATGTTTTGGGTCAAAACTGGAAGACCTAGAACACATATTCAAAATTGACCTCAAGCATCCCAGACCTACCATAGTAATAGCCATATTACAAATATTTAAACTTTCATGCTTAAGCATAATATCCCATTTCTGAAAAGACACCCTTATTTCGCTAATTCCAAAACCAAATAAAATTCCAAACAATAATCCTGCCTCCTACATACCCATATTTCTTTCCACAGTCTCAAAAGTATTTATAAAATTAATAGTTCATACATAGAGTCTCCCCACTCAACGCCTTCTGAAACTCACAACACGGTTCCATCAGAAAGGCTGTACCACTACACTCCTCACAGAACTGATTCAATACATCCTTATGGGCTTTAACCTAAATCCCCCCCCCCCTTTCGCATTCTCCTTGTATCTTTGTATATCAGTACGACAGGACATTTGATACTTTTCAATGTCACCTCTTATTAGACAAACTGCTATGCACAAATCTTTTTATCAAAGACAAAATGAAATTACAAATCTCCTCTCAAACCGCACAGACATAGTCAACCAGGGTCACTATTCATCCAGAACAAATAAATTGTATATTAGTGTTACTTAGGAGTCAATTCTTTCACCTAAACTATTTGACTTTTTCATGCAAGAGCTACTCAACTCACATCACCCTCCTTAAAAATCAGTAGTTATGTAGACGATTTATCTGTCACCGTCCAAAGTCCACCTATTCATAACGTACCTCGCTATCACAACAGTGCATACAGTACTCAACTTAAAGTGATTAATAATAAATATATGTCAGCCTCACCAGAAAAAAAAACAATTAAACTTCTCACCTTTGACAAAAGAGAATCCAACAATAATTCCAGGAAACAATAGACTTCTCTTAATTAATAAAGAACCATCTATTCTAGACTAACATATGACACTCACATGATATTTGACATTGACTTTACTTATTTCATCTATATCACCTCTACAGCCACACATGAATTCAATGCATTAAAGTCCTTGACCAATACTGATTTCAGCCAACAGAAGAAACTTGTGCAATAATCAACAGACAAAATATCCGCTTCATATGCTATTCATTACCTGCATAGTCTCCAATTGTTTCAAAATTCAACACAAACTCCTGCACTTGTTTATCACCAAACCAAAATAAAAATGCTCCTCATTAAGACTACATAGACATGATTGGTTGTAAACCATACACAATATATATATATATATATATATATATATATATATATATATATATATATATATATATATATATATATATATATATATATATATATATATATATATATATATATATATATATATATAGGAACCGACCGGGGCTGGAATTTGGCCGGGGCCGGGGTCACCCAAATTTGGCCGGGGCCGGGGCCGGGGTTATGGCCGGGGTTTCCTAAAATTTGTAAAGAGGTCAAAAGCACTGAAATTTTAAGGTTAAGAAAATTAGATATAAGGTTTATTTAATTGTAAGGAAGGAGTAGAATAGCCAACATTCACTTAAATTAATGATTATATGCATTTTCTCTTAAAAAAAAAAAAAATCAAAAAATTACAGTTTTGTATAGTTAAAGTTTAAAAAAAGTACAAAAATTAAAAAAAAAAATTATTCTAATTCATAATAGTGATTTAACACGTTTACCTAGGTAAGACCCAAAGGTAAAGTTTGAAAAAATGTAAGATATAAAATTATCAATTAACCTGTATTTATACATATCATTGTTATTTTATTGCTATGTATCAAACTTGTATCATTTAGCTGCATTATTTAAAAATTATTATTTTGTTTATACTTTCAGTCAATATGGCTAAAAGATCAGCTTCTGCAGTATTTGAATACTTTACAATGTTTCAGGATAGGCTCGAAATAGCTAAATGTAACATCTGCAGTCAGAAAATTAGAAGAGAACCTCCGGGTGCTACAAGTAAAAAAATTTCAACCAAATCTTTTTGGAGTATCTAAAATCAAAACACAAAGATGAACATTCACTAGCAGAAAAGGAGCGGTCAAAAGAAATAGAAAAGAAAAAAAATCTTAATTTTCTTATATTTTGTTTGAAATTTTTTTTATTATTTGAATGATTGAGCTGAAATTTTCAAAGTATGTGAATTTTTTTCACGAAGTTCTGAGTTGATTTCGAGCCTTTTTTTGAGTCTATAACGGTTTGCAAACTTATTTGGACCCAAAGTTGAAAAAAATGAATAACTGGGTCAAACCACTGGTCCACATGAGCTAAAAATTTAACTGAATACCTTTGCCCCAATTTCTTGCATTGGTGGGAATAGATTTTTAATATCACGTCTAGAAATTTTTTTTTGCAAAAATCGTACCCTTCTGGATGAAAAAATTATTTAAAAAAAAAAAATGCTACCTACTATTTTTTTTTTATTTGTGAATATTGTTTAGAAGAGGAACAGGGCAACAATTTTTATTTAGGCATTTTTAAATGCCCTTTGTTTGAAGCGAGATATAGCCCCTCAAACTTTGGGAATTTTTGAAATTTGGCCAAAAATGGACCTTTTTGAAGGCTATATCTCAAAACAACGAATCTCATCGAATAAAGTACATGGAGGAATTTGTAGCCCCATCCCTCCTCTATACACACCAAAAATAGGAAATGTTATAGTTGTATTTTTAAAAAAAAGATTTTGTCTGAAAAGGTGGATTTTTTTAGTTCAAAAAATTTTTTTTTCCTATAGTTTGTCAGTTTTTTGGCTTATAACATTTTTCTATAACTCTGGAACAAAAGTCTATTAGAGGCTTTTGTAGCCCATATAATTTTGAATAAATAGTCCAACTTTCAGCTCATTTAAAAAGTGGTTTGGCACCACCATTCTATTGAAAAAGGGTAAAATTTCCACAAAAAAAAAAAAATTTTTTTTTTTAACCGTATTAGACTCGGAAAACGCTAGAAATGGACTTTTCTTACCGGTAAAAAATCTATATACACTGAAAGTTTCAGCAGAATCGGCTGAAAATAAAAAAAGAAATTTTTTTTTGTATAATTTGCCATTTTAACCCCGGAGGCAACCCCGGTTTCCCTGATTTTTAGAGGGTCCGGGGTCAGTAAAAATGGCCGGGGTTGGCCGGGGCCGGGGCCTTGGCCCCGGTCGGTTCTATATTATATATATATATATATATATATATATATATATATATATATATATATATATATATATATATATATATATATATATATATATATATATATATATAATATATATATATATATAATTATTTTTTTTTTTTTTTTTTTTTTTTTAAAATTTAATGTTTTTTTTATTTTTTATTACAGAAAGTCGTGATTTATCTTTGGAAGCCTTAAATGAGAAAGATAAAGCTCTTTTGTCCCTTATTGAATACCTTGCAAGAAGTTATGAAATAACTTCTATTGCAGATCCTAATTTGGATCTTGAGAATTTTCCTTTTACCAACTGTGTGAAACTGATTTATAATCTAGTTGAAAGTAACAAAACCAGTGATAAAATAATTGTAAGTTGTTATTGATTTTTATTATTTTCTGTTGTCAGTGAATATATATATATATATATATATATATATATATATATATAATATATATATATATATATATATATATATATATATATATATATATATATATATATATATATATATATATATATATATATATATATATATATATATATATATATATATATATATACTTACTTTTTTTCCCCTTGGACCTTCCTCACTGGAAGGGCCACACTGCCTTCAGGAAATCCGCGACGGCCGCCGGCCGAGTCCAAAGGTCTCTCAGAGAGGTGATGTGATGGAGGGTTCTCTGTTGGGTAAGGGAGGGGCATCTCAGAAGGAGATGTTCTGTTGTGTCTGATTCTTGCATACATCTTTGACATATTGGGGATAGTGTGTTTTGTATATTGAATCTATGTTTGTATGCTTGTAGGTTAGGGTGGTGGCCTGACCTTAATCTGGATAGGGTAATTTGGGTTTTGCGTGGTAATGTGTTTTGTGTATTTGCTATGTCGGGGAGTTGTTCGTTGAGAAGATGATTTGGTTGGCGGGTGTTGAGATAATTTTGTGTTATGATGGTGTGTATGTGTTTGATTAGTGGTGTGTTGTTTGCAGTAGGTGGAATGGTTCTGAATATGTTGTTACTGTAGTATAGGGCAGGGGATGATGGAGGTAATTTTAGACGGTGTCTTGTGTGGTCTTGTAGGGTATAGTGACAGGGGTGTGAAATGTCTAGGGTGTTTGTGTAGAATTGGGTTCCTATCATGTCAAGGTGAAGTACGGATCGGGAGTATTTTTGTTTCTTCGTGTAAATGCTGAATTGGAGTGGTTCTAGTGCAACCTGTGATGATTCGAAGAGCGGTATTTTTTTTTTTTTTTGTAACTTTCTCTATGTTTGAGGGTGAGGTGGCAGGGTACCAGGCTGGAGATGCGTAATTAAGTGTTGGTCTGATGAACTGTTTGTATGCTATGATGAGGGTGGTTAGTTCGTTACTGAAATTGTTTTGTGACAGTGTTCGTATGATGTTTAATTTCCTGTTTGCAGTGTTGGTTATGTTTTCGATGTGTTTTGAGAAGGTGAAGTGTGTGTCATATGTGAGGCCTAGGATCTTTGGGGATTTGTTTAAAGGAATGAGGGTATTATTTAGTTTTACGTGGGGGTGGAGGGAAGATTGGTGTTTGTCGGTAGTAATAAGAGTGATTGAGGATTTTTCGGGGAAGCTGTCATTCTGTTTGATTTTAGCCATGTTTCTAGTTGTTGGATGTATGATTGAGTGAGTGTGGTGGCTGTGGGTATGGAGGGGGTTTTGTATTGTGATGGATATGTCGTCGGCGTATGTTATTAGTTTTATGTCTGGTGTTTGTGGGGTGGGTAGGTCTGCTGTGTACAGGTTAAATAATAGAGGGATAGGATGGCTCCCTGTGGGACACCATTTCTTAGTTTTACTGTTTTTGAAAGATGGTTTTTGTTGGAGACTTGAGCTGTACGATCGGATAGGAAGTTGGATATCCATTTTTTATAATTGTTGGGTATGGGTGAATGTAGGATTTTTTGTATGAGGTTATGTTTAGGGACTGTATCAAATGCTTTGTTGATACCGATGGCAATGAGTATGGTCCTGTGGGATGGTTTTTTGTTCAGGCCATTTATTATGTTTTGCGAGATAGTGGTGAGGGCCGTGGTGGTTGAGTGGGATTTCCTGAATCCGTGTTGAAATTGTGGGGTTTGCATGAGTGGTTTGGATTTTTGAATGAATGAGTTTTTCTAAGAGTTTGCATAGTGTTGATAGGAGGGAGATCGGACGGTATGAAGATGGGAGGTTTGGGTCTTTCCTGGGCTTTAGTTTTGGGGTAATTATTGCCTTCTTCCATATTGCGGGGATGAAGTTGTATGTGTAAGATTTGTTGTATATTTGGGTTAGGTATGTTGTGGCTATGGGTCCTAGGTGTTTTAGGTGTAAATTTGAGATGTTATCTGGGCCTGTAGCTGGGGAGTTTTTGAGTGTTTTGATTCCCTGGGTAGTGTCCTGGTGAGAGAAGGGGGGGCTTGGATTGTGTTCTAAGTGTGTGTGTTTGAGCTGTCGGATTATTTTCCTATTGTCTTTGTGGGTGGGTTTATAGGAGATGTTCGAGTAGTGCTGGGCGAGGATATTGCAGATGTTGTTTTCTTTTAAGGCTTCGTTTAGTGTTGGAGGATTGTTTTGGGAGTTGTGTAGTCGTTTGATTACCTGCCATGTTCTTTTATCGTTGGGGTTTGTTAGGTTGTTTTGTAGGTATTCTTTGAATCTGTTTGTTTTGTGATTTGATATTAGTGCTGAGATTTGTTCATTTAGGGTGTTTAGTTGTATGGTGATGTCTGCTGTGTGTGATCTATGTTGTCGGAGCTGGTTTCTTTGCTTTATAAGGTTTCAGATTTCTGGTGTAAGCGATGGTTGTAGTGTTTCCTATAGCCCTTGGGTATGTATAAGTTGGATGCTTTGTGTATTTTTGAAAGGATGATGGCTGAATTTTGTGTGTTATTTCTTGTTGAATTAAATGTGTTTCTATGTGGTGAGTGAAGCTTGTCCAGTTTGCCTTTTTGTAGTTTGTGAATGTTGTTGTTGTTTTCTTTGTATGTGTTTAGCGACTGTGTATGTGATTATTATGGGGATATGATCGGTTGTGAGGTCTATTTCTGTTTTCCATGTGAGGTTTGTATGGAGGGATGGTGATGAGAAGGTTATGTCAGGAGCTGATGGAGATTGATTGGCTTGTTGGGTAGTCTGGTGTGTAGGTTTTTGTAGTTTAAAATGTTTTAATGTTTCAGCGTCTAGATGTGTATTCCTCTGGGTCTGTTGGGTAGTCTTGTACCATGCTGTTGGTGGGCGTTGAAGTCGCCTCCTATATATATATATATATATAATATATATATATATATATTATATATATATATATATATATATATATATATATATATATATATATATATATATATATATATATATATATATATTCAGAATTTTGGAATGGATCTCAATAGTATAATTTAGCATATTAATGACTATGATTTTCTAAAATGAAATT
>SEYY01000333.1:79404-91904 GCA_009176605.1 Armadillidium nasatum
TTGCCAATTGCTTTATACTAAATCTCTCACACAGCAGTTTCATATCCTCATTCTGAAATTCAAGGCCATTGTCGCTTATAATCCTTTCTGGGGCACCAAATATACTAATCCATCTTTCCAGAATCTTACCTACTATCTCCTTTGGCTCTTTATTCTTTACCCAGCTTGCTTGACAATACCCTGTTCCTAAATCTAACATCACCAAAAATTTATTTCCTTCCAGTTCACCTAAATCCATGGCTACAGTTTCATTAAATCTTTTTGCTAGTGACAACCCAACTGTGGGTCTGCTAGGAGTTTTTTTATATCTTATACATACCTCACAATTATCACTCAATTCCCCTATATCCTCCTTAATATCTCTCAGAGTCTCATTTTCCATTTCATCTCTATATGCATCCTTAATCAATTCCCCTAATCTCTCTTTGCTAGGATGCCCGAACTGTACATGCAGTCTTTTTAGTATTTTTTTCCTTTCCTGTTTATCTTCTAAACTATTTTTCACATTACCCTCCCACCATATTTCCTTCTTTATACCCCTTCTTAGACTAATCCTTAAATGACCTCTTTCATCTACTCGTAGAGGAACCCGTACATTCTTAAAGACCCCTATCGTCATTTCATAGTGATTCAAGTTAATGCATGCTCTCATTTTCCTTAATGATTCCCTCCCCAACAACCACGGTATATCCCCTTGTACCACATCTGTGATTAAATAAAAATCCCATCTAAAAATGAACAAGGTATTCTAATTCTTTTAACTGCTTTATATTTAGAGTCCCCAAAAACATAATTCCCCTCTATCACTTCCATAGATTTCCTCACCTCCTCTCTTTCCTTCCAAAACATACTACCCAATACATGGCCTAGTCACTTCTCCCCTATGACGTTGGCACTACACCCTGTACCAACAATTGGACATATGTTCCCATACTCGTTCCAGTCTTCCTTTCCTTCTTTTTGCCCAATGAATGTTCTTTGACTTCCTACCTCTTGTTTACTTATTCTCAAAGAATCTTCCTCTTCCTCTTTCGAAACCCCCCAATACAATTCCTCTTCGTTCTTTTTCTTTATGACCTATCAGATCACTTCTACCTTCACTTACTTCCTGTTTTCTCCATTTTCCTTTCATGGGGCACTGTGCTGCGAAATGGTATTCAGATCTGCAAACAATACATTTCATAACTTGTCCATATGCATTTTTAGGATTTAACCTTTTCTGTTCTTTTTCCTCACCCCTACTAGTTTCTAAGTTCTGTTCTTGCAACAACCATTCTTTTGATTCCTTCTTTCCTATTCCTTCACAAACGTTGAGTAGTCCATTTTTAAACTCCTCAAACACCCAATCACCTTTTCCACAATATGCCAATACCATTTGTCTCTGATTTTCTCCTATATTTGCACCTTCTAACAAGTGAACACATCTCATATCCTCTCCTAGGTCTACCTTTCCAGCCTTTTTACAATTATCCTCAATCATCTCATATCTTGCAACATAGTCCCTTATGGATTCGTTTATTTTCCTACTTATCTTGAAAAATTCTAAAATCTTATCATATCGATCTCTACTCTTCTCCTTTCCAAATCTCTTATCCAGTACCTCTAATACTTTTTCCACCGCTACATGTTTTTCCAACCCCTCTAACTCTACATTGTAAACACTTTGGAATGCCTTTCCTCCCAAACTAAGCATAACTTCTCCTCCTGGATATTCCAAAAACTTTCCTTCGAGCTTGTACCACAACATTACTCTCTTTCTCCACATGTCATAATCTTCTCCCTGTAAGCCTTGAAATTCTGGACAATATCTCCTTCCTCTCATTACTGTTTTGCTCTCCTGACTTTCCTGTCTTAGTTGCTCCTCACTTCCATCTTTCTTCGCCATGATGTTTACCTTTTGTTGCCCTTTCGCAACTACGCTCTGCTACCACTGAATAAAATTAGGTGTTACAGAGTTAAAAAAATTTTTACCTGCAAACTGTTGTCCAGACTGCCTTCTTCTTTGCCGATCCTATACCACCTCATTTACCGGACAATCAAGTGTAACCTAACTCCCACTACAGCCCCCAGGGAAACTATATCACTAAGCGCTCAGGGACACAGACCCCTAGACACTATAATAAGATAAATGGTACCCTTGCTAACCGATAGGAAAGTGTATAGGCAATTTCTTCCTTCTTTTCTTCTCTTAACTAAAAATATTCTTTTCTTTCTTAGAGTTGTTCAACTCTATATGTTTACTTAATTCTAAATATTAAAATACTAATTTCACCTTTCTTAATAATTAACTTAAAGGGAGAATTTATGACCCTTTCCTTTAACCGTAACCTGTTTATTATAACTAGACACCTGCAATAAAGAAATAATACATGAAATATATTTAACAACATCTAATCTCCTTCTACTTCACACCGTCCAAACCCAATCCAGTGATTCTCTTCTCTACTTCTTCTTCTCTTTCTTCTTCTCTTTCTCATCCTATAATATAATATATATATATATATATATATATATATATATATATATATATATATATATATATATATATATATATATATATATATATATATATATATACTAAATATAATTATAAATATTTTATTTTTTTGATTATACTTTAACATGCACAATTTCACAAATATTGAGATTTTGTAAAAATAATGAATGATTATAATAAATATAATAATAATAATAAATTATTTAAAATAATAATGATATAATGCTGATATATATATATATATATATATATATATATATATATATATATATATATATATATATATATATATATATATATATATATATATATATATATATATATATATATATATATATATATATATATATATATATATATATATATATATATATATATATATATATATATATATACTTTTGCACGGTTTATTAAGAAACATAGGGTTAAGAAGAGCTTTGCAGACATATTATGTTTTATCTCTTATTAAGCCTAACAGTATAGCACAGTTAAATTTTAATTATTATTTAAATTTTATTCTATCTTCACTACTACGGGATTCAGGCAATGGTTATTCTTAAAGTTCTATAGTTTATTGAACACTCACTACGCAAGTTCTGTTTGCAAATGTTCAGCAAACCCACTTCATTCCCTTTATATCAAGCCTTATTTGCTCCGTTTAGAAGGGAGGTGTTCTCGACACTTCTTTTATGGGCTATATCGAGACCTTACTTCCTCTCGTTTGCGCCTTTTCGCTTCTCCTTTCTCCCTGGCACTCCTTTTGAATACCAATCAACTTCGTCTTTAATATAACCTATCCCTTTAATGACGCTTTATTCCCGCATTCCTTTGTTCCTTTCATGGGGTATTATTATTCATCCATCATTGAATAATAACCTGATATAAGTATGAGAAGTCGTGACTCACTTCAATACAGTGGTGATTCCTGGAATTTGGAAATTCTTAACTATAACTGGTAATTAAGAATTTCCCTTGTCTTCGTCCCCTCTTATATACTAATTACAACAATGCAAAGGAAAGTAGAAATTCAGGATGTTTTTAATTGCCAATGGTTGAGGAAAAGAGAAAGCAACCTTAGTATTAAGGATCTTATATCTGAATATTAACACTAATTACATACGATACTACATTTTTCTTAATACCATTTTGTTTCTGTAATAGAATTATTACTACTCCATCTATTTTATCTAAGGCTGTATATGGTAATATGCCTTTATATTCATTAGGTTTTCCACCTCTATTCTTTCATTCTTTTCAACATATACAGTATTATTTATAAAATGTACAACTTTATATTTTCCCGAGTAGCGGGATTCTATCTTCCCGAGATTGTGCTGTCTGTTTCTTCCAAGCACATACTTTGCTTCCCTTAGATCTTTCGGCATAAATATTTTATTGTTTCTAAGGGTAGGTTTCAATGCCAAAGGCTTCGGAAGCTGGTATGTTAGCTTTTCAGCATAAGTTTTGTAGTCCATGTACAGTTTGCTAATTTTACTTTCAACTTATGCTCCTGGGATCAGCGGGTTTTGTCCAAACATTCAGCATTGATTTGATTGAGTTACTCTCAAACAAAATAATGCAAAAGGTAAGAGATCAATTCGCTTGTTAATACGTCGAATGTAAACATAGTCCTCAAACAACTAAACAGTGCCTTATGGTAGACCTCCACATTACTCTCTGGTGAATAGCTGCTTGACGTTACATGCTTTATTCCTAATATTTTGCACACACTTTTGAAAAGCCCTAAATTAAATTGAGGCCCCTTGTTGCTTATAAACATTTTCATCACTCCTCCTATGGGGAACATTTCCCGTACCATAGTATCGACTATAGTCCCCTTTTCTATTTTTTTTTTTTTAGAAGAGAAGCCCATATGTACCTAGAGTACCTGTCTAAAAAGGTTAATTAATATTTATACCCTCTTCATTCCTGCATCTTAAGTATATTAATATGAACGATTTCAAATTTCTCTGATACCTCTTGAAACCTTTTATACTATGGAAAAATGTTCTTAATCAGTTTTACCTTTTGACAAGGGAGGATCACACGTTCTCATAAACTTTCACTTTTTCTTTCATATTTTTAAACATGAATTCTGATTTCAAGCTTTTTGCCGTTTTGTTCACCCCTAAGTGTCCCTTTCCATGGTAACAATCAATCACTTTCTTTACACACCTTTCAGGTACAAACACTCGATAATAACATAAAGCTCTACTTCTGTATTTCAATACCAAAACTTCCTTTTCTCTAAATTTAATGGAGTTGTTTCTTCACCTGTTATATTTCTTTTTAAACTCATTACCTTTCTGAGCTTCCTTTAACTCTTCGTAGTGTGCTTTCTTTCTAAATTTATTTAAAGAATCGGCCACACTAATTTTAAATAGTTCTCCAATTGCAACAGCCTTCAAGTTGGGTTTGCTCGTAAGGTTAGAGAGGTTCGGTTTTGTACATTGCATTCCTGTTTTTGAAATTTCTTTTACTACATCGTTTTGATAACCATTCTTTTGGGTATTTAATTTACTAAGCTCCTCCTCTTCTAGGCTGTCAACCGTAAGCCCCTCCCCTTTTGTAGTGGGCATATGAATACTACCATTGTAACACAGACGTTTCAATTACAAAATCTCTCTCTGCATTTTCTGTCTCTTTATCATTGACTGGGTTTTCTAAATACCTGGAATGGTAGTTCGCTAACACGTTTTCAGATCCTTTTGTGTGCTCTAGCTCTAAGTCAAATTCGGAAATAAAGGCTAAATATCGTTTTTCCCGCGTGTTCAATGCTGACGAGTCTACTTTTATGTTGAACGACTGCTTGACAGACAAACTATCTGTAAGTATCTGTACTTTTCTCCCTAGCATGAGGTGTTAAAATTTATTTAATGTCTTTTTATTGTATGGAGTTAGTTGCGGAACACCGTATACTACCTCTCACGCATTTTTAATACCGCGCTAGAAAATCCCAAAGGTTTTCTCTATAATCTAGGTAAATAGCACCTGCAGTAGTACATCACTAGCATCAGTGTAGATAATTAGAGTGGTATCTCCTTCAGGGTACCCTAGCTCAACTGCATCTTGCAACACTGACTTCCCTCCTTCAAATGGTAACTCAGAATATCATTTAAACTTTAATTTTTTTAGAATTGAAAGTTTTCCTTCTCAATTCACGTGTCAGTGGTTCTAGAATATGAGCCAAATTTGGAATGCAAGAACGGAAAAAGTTAAGCGACCCTAGAAATGATCTGAGTTACTTAATCGTCTTAGGTTTTGGAATTCTCTTAATAACCTCGACTCTATTGGTATTCGGTTTCATGCTGCAGCTGGAAATGTTGTATCCTAGGAAGGTTACCTTCTTTTCACCAATCATGCTCTTTGATTCATTTAAATAAATTTTGGAGTAAGAAAATCGTTTCCAACACCTTCTCCAATATTTGTTTGAGCTTTTCTTCCTCTTCGGTAGCAATTAGTATGTCGTCTATATACACAAACATCTGTGGAAGGCCAGCCAGCAATATGTGCATAAATATGAGAAATGCACCTACTGAATTGCAATGCCCCTCGACAATTGTGTTGTAGCTAAAACTACCAAAAGGAGTATTTTTTGTGAAGTATTTTCTATTGTGTATCCAATGGAAGATTATAAGAATCTTTAGTTAGGTCCAGTTTGGAAAAGATTTGGCATTTTGCAATTATTTTGGACTACGTCACCGAAGTTTGGGAGCGCGTAAGCAATCCCTTATAGAAATTGCGTTTAGTTCCCTTAGGTCTGCAACTACTCTCACTTCCGTCTTGTCCTTTTTTAAAACATTTCATGGAGAAACCCCACTCGCTGTTGCTCCTTTTCATGACTCCTTCTTAGAGTAACTTTTGCAGCTCTGCCTTTGTTTTATTTGTATAGACTAGCATGGAGCAGCCGTGCCTGAATATTGATAAGTCTCCCTTTTACTTTAATTTGGAAGGGGAAATTATTTTTCAGCTATTGCTAGACCCTCTCCTGTAAAGGACTTTCTACAGCCATCTGCGAGTTTTTTCCTGGAATGGTCTCACTTTTCATTCATCCTCCCACTCTTACTACCATTGTTACCAAGTTTTGCCCATTCATTCAAATTGCTCAATTTTTAATTTGAGATAAGGGTTTTCAAATACAAGGTTAAAAGTATCATTAAGCTGGACAAGATGTAGAATAGGACTGGTCAGCAAATTACAAGATATTTTAAAAAGAGCAGGAAGCTTAACTAAGATTTCACTATTATTACGAGAGTTACAAACTAGTTTAATACTAAAATTTGTTTCTGCCTCAATTAATATGTTTTCCTTATAACTTAATCTAAAGTTGTTACTGCATATAAATATATATATATATATATATATATATATATATATATATATATATATATATATATATATATATATATATATATATATATATATATATATATATATATATATATATATATATATATATATATATATATATATATAAAAACCTAAACTATTATTGGTTAATGGGAAAAATTTAGATGAAGAAAAGCCACTTGTTGTTCGTCTTATTCGCGTAATAGCAAGGAAATTGAACAGTGGAATGTATGGATTGAATATTAGCGAATTAATCTTCGATTGCATTGTTTGCCTTGTAAAGGTAAGAATAATTTTATTGGTTTACAAATATTCAGTTTTTATCAGCCAAAGTAATTAAAAAATTTATATTGAGATTCACATAGAATAATATTAATATATATAATATATATATATATATATATATATATTATATATATATATATATATATATATATATATATATATATATTATATATATATATATATATATATATATATATATATATATATATTGTTTATCCTCAGTTAGATCCTTTGCGCACCTGGTCACTGTTCTCTGTAAATAATGATGATGTAAGAATGTCCATTAACGCTGATGATAAAAGACTATCAAAGCTTCCAAATCTGTTAACAAGTCCCTATCACAGAATGAGAATGAAAGTGGTTGAGAATGTGCATTTATTATTTAAGACTGAAGGAAAACCTTTACCAATAACCTAATCAGAAGGAAAATTTTGAAGAACTCTATCAGATTGCTATAGAATCTCTTGATTTGGAGGTTGTTATTATTAAATTATTATTATTATTATTTTTAATATTACTTAAAGTTGTCTTTGTTAATAGTGTTATTAACTAACATGAATTGCTTTTCACTTAGACTTTGTCTTTATCTTCAGTTCGCAATCTTGTTGCTTATTTGTATTGTTTTATTTTTCTTAATATGAACCGTTTTGATGTTGCAGGATGTTTGCTATTAATTTGAAAACTTTTAACGAAAGTGCTATTTGCATTTCTGGAAGTTAGACTACTAGCGATCCTAGAATATAATGTAAGCTTCTCTTAAAATTAACAGTTTTCTTGAAAGTTTTGTTGAATGGAAGGTTTTTATTACCCCTAATTTGAAGCAAACACTTCAAAAACTTCCTTTCTAGTTAGTTACATTTTATAAAACTATAATTATTGCTTATTTTAATATTATAATGTACTATTGCAAATGAAATAGGAAAAAAGTAATAAAAAACAGTAGAGAATGCATCATCATTGAGTAACAGTACTCAATGAAGTTTAATCCTAAATATGATGTTTCGTATAAGAATTTTCACAATGAATTTGTCATTTACTGACGTGAACATAAACTTGATGCACTCTACTATTTTCTCTTTTTTTTAAAGTAATTATAAACTTGTCTTTGCACATATAAGCAAGCAATTAAAATTTATTACAAGTTGGAAGATCACATTTATTTAAAATTTAGTATTGTTTCCTATATCTTCATTATTCTTAGTACTCTCACCATAAAAAAAATGGACCAATTCTTAGCGAATAGTAACTCTGCTACATTGGTACATATAACAGGCAAGTTTCGATTTTTCTACAGTATATTCGCATTTCACTTTTGTAGTTTGGGATTTTTATTTTTTGCTGTGAATCCATTTGACTATTTTAAAACTTTAAAAAGGTTTATACTCTGAATGACCCACAAAAAAGCTAAGATTTATTAAATATGTAAAAATAAATGCGTGCGTGCACAGATTTGCCTTTCATGAAATCATTCGAGACTTCCCATGCTGCGCTTATTTTTTTTTGCAAGTGCTTGTTAATATAGCTTTAATAATCATTGCCTTAAAAATTTCGTGGAAAAACATTGATTAAACTTGCAAGAACATAAGCAGCTTTTCACATGCACTAGATATTCTCTTCAGTTTCTTGGTTAACTATTCCTTTATCCATCACAATTTCTGCTTCCATAAAAGATTTGTATAAATTTATAATCGTTGAGCTGCATATGATGTTTATTATTTGATTTCAACAAAGATATAAGATTTAAGTTGTGTCAAAAGTAGTTAAAATAGATTTCTATAATTAATTTTTTTGCTAGTAGTTTATTTTTGGTTCAAAAATCCTAGCTGTAAAGAAGCTGAGCAACGTTTTTCCGTAACATTTTTTCTAACTAATTATATATTTTTATCAGGCTGAGTTGAGTAAGGACTTTTTGGAAGATGAAAAAAGATGTCGTGTTTCTTCTTTTCTTTTATGCTTAGTAGAAGTTGCTAATAGCTCTGATGCATTGGAACCACAAGCGCTCTTCGCTATTATATCTTCGGTTAAAGTAAACAATATTGATATTAATATTGTAAAAACGGCTTTGTCAAGGTAATTAACCAAAATATCATTTCACACCTAATGTATATATATATATATATATATATATATATATATATATATATATATATATATATATATATATATATATATATATATATATTTTACCTTCTCACCCCCTGACCACCCCTGTTGAGGCGGCCACACTTCGCTAATGAAGCTTCCTGCCGCAGTCGGTCTCGTCCAGAGATCCTTCAAAGAAGTGATGCCCCAGAAGATTTTGGGGCGAGAGTTGGAAGGACAGCGTAATAGAAAGTGTTTCACGGTCTCCGGGGCCATTCCGCATCTAGTACAGGTGGGAGATGGTGCCTGGTTTAAATTGAATTTGTGTTTGTAATGTTGTAGTTTGGGTGGTGCCCGCATCTCAATCTTGCTAGTGAGTTTGTAAGTGTCTTGGGAGTTGTTGAAGTCGGGGTTTATTTCGGGGGGGGTTCGTTAAGGATGTTGTTTGGAGGTCTGTTGATCATGTATGAATGTGTTAGTTGAGTGTGTATATGTTTGGTTGTTGTGGTATTGGGGGGGGAGGGGGATGTGATTTAGGATCTGTTTGTAAAAGGCGCCGGTGGACGATGGAGGCTGTGTTAGTCTTTGTGGGGTAGGTTGGAGGAGAGTATTGTGACATGGGTGTGTGGGTAGGCGTGTTTTTGCGTAAAATTGGGTGCCTATCATTTCGAGGTGATTCTTTATAGGTAGTATTTTGGTTTCGTTATAGGTGTTGTTGAGGGGTTGTGCGTGTGCAGCCGGTTGTGCGAAGGGCTTTATTTTGCGTTATTTGGAGTGTCGTTAAGTTTTTGTCGGAGAGCAGAGGGTGCCAGACAGGGGAGGCGTAGTTAATGGTGGGGCGTATAAATTGTTTGTAGATTGCAATTGAGGTTTGTATGTTGTTGTGTATGTCTGTGTTGGCCACTGTTTTGAGGATGTTGAGTTTTCTGTTTGCGGCTGAGGTGGTATTTTGAATGTGCTTGGAGAAAGTGAGGCGAGTGTCAAATGTTAGGCCGAGAATCTTTGGGGTTTTGTTGAAGGGTATGGGGGTGTTGTTTAGTAGGACTTGTGGGTGGGTGTTGGATATGTGTTTGTCTGTTGTTATGAGGGTTATGGAGGATTTGTTTGGTGATGCTGTCATCCTGTTTTCTACTAGCCAAGTTTGGAGTTGTGTTAGGTAGTCTTGAGTGAGTGATGTTGCGGTGGTGAGGTTTTCGTGAGTGGTGGCTATAGTTATGTCGTCGGCGTATGAGTGATGTGGGGGAAAGTTGTTTGGGGTTGTGGGAGGTCTGCTGTGTATAGGTTGAATAGAGTGGGGAGAGTATGGCTCCTTGGGGAACTCCATTCTTTATGTTGATGGTACGTGATTTATGGCCGTTTTGTTGTATTTGGGCGGTTCTTCCTGATAGGAAGTTGGATAGCCTTTTCTTAGTGTTTGTTGGGATGTTGGATTGGAGGATTTTATGGATAAGATTATGTCTTGGGACAGTATCGAAGGCTTTGTTTATGTCAATTGCTATTAATATAGTTTGTGATATGGCTTATGGTTTAGTCGTTTAATATAGGTTGGATGATGTTGGTAAGTGCAGTGGTGGTGGAGTGGTTGGGTTTGAACCGTGTTGGAAGTTTTGTTGTGGGATGAATTGGAGGATAGAATTTAGGATTAGTTTTTCAAGAGTTTTGAGATGGTGGATAATAGGGAGATTGGGCGGTAAGAGGAGGGGTTTGAAGGGTCTTTGCCAGGTTTTAGTTTAGGGATGATTAATGCTTTTTTCCATTGTGGTGGGATATAGTTGAGTTGGATGGATTTGTTGAAGATGGAGGTTAGTATGTGATTGTGTGGATGGATAGGTGTTTTAGGTGAATATTTGATATGTTGTCTGGTCCTGTTGCTGGAGAGTTTTTGATAGTTTTATGGTGTTTTGTGTGTTTGTGGGTGTGATGGCGTTTAAGTTGTTTTGGTTGTTGCGTAGCTTTTTCAGTTTTTTTGATTATTTTCTGTTTTGTGGTGGGTAGGTAAGCTACTTTGTTTAGCAAAGTGTGTGGCAGTAGGTTGATGTGTTGTTTGGGAGTTAATGGGGTTTGTGTAGTGGGATTGGTTGGAGTTTCGTGAGTGTGAATTGGTTGTTTTTGCGTTGTGAATTGTGTGGATTGTTTTCCAGACTCTTTTGCTGTTTGTGTTGTCCAAGTTTTTGATGAGGAAGTTTTGGTAGTTGTTTGTTGTGTGAGATTTTATTAGGGTCGATATTTGATTGTTTAGGGTTTCTAATTGTGTTTTGGTGAGTTGTGTGGGGTTGTTTTGGCGTTTTAGTTGTTCCTTTGTTTATGAGGGAAGCGATTTCGGGGGAGTATTATATATATATATATATATATATATATATATATATATTAGAGATGAAGTATTACCAAAAATTTTACAGATACCTTATACATTATTGGTTAAAATTTTTTTTACTAATACCTTATAAATTATTGGTACTGAATATAGATTCCATAAAACTGTCGTTACTGATTTCAAATATTGCTGATATTTCAAATATAGCTACCAAGAAATATTGATATCGATACCAGTATTATAATAGTAAGAGATTACCAAATACTGCTTACTAAAAGGTTAAGTCGACACTAGGGTAATAATGGGCCTTATGCCTCAGTAATGTTTAGTTAAATTGGTTATATACCTATTAATTTACCTTGCTATGAAAAATTGACTTCTGTACACAGGGATGATTATGATAATAATAATAATAATAATAATAATAATAATAATAATAATAATAATAAATAATAAAAATAAACATAACCATGTATCTATGTACTGACATTTAGGCTTCCATAAAGGATTGTTGTTGAATCTTTTGGAAAAATGACCTTATTCTTGAAATTTCAAATTTCCTACCCTGCTTTTGAGAAACTTTTAATATTTCTGAATTACAAATTTCATAGGTCCAACATCTGATTATCAAGCACTCGTATCATTCATTATATAATGTTGATCATAATTTTAGTGTATATTTACTTTCCAGGATATATATATATATATATATATATATATATATATATATATATATATATATATATATATATATATATATATATATATATATATATATATATATAACCTTGGAGCAACTGACCTCTGATCTTTCTCGTATTTTAAGTTGGGGTAGAGAAAACATGGTCATTTTCAATGCCTCAAAAACTCAATTCCTCCATCTTTCTACTCAGCACAATCTTCAACACAACTATGATATCTTCTTCGAAAACACTCAACTCAAACCTTCATCTGTCCTCAATATTCTAGATG
>SEYY01000333.1:96904-109404 GCA_009176605.1 Armadillidium nasatum
ACGTTCCTCTTTTGATCTCATTATCTGAATATCTTCACCTTGTTAGCAAGGAATGTAATATACTATTTCGTTAGCTTATATTTCTATCATTTAAGATTGGTTATAAACGTTGATAAATTACTTCTCCTTTCTAAGAAGGGTCTCACAACAGTGTGTGATAAAAAGATCTTGTTTGAAAACTCTGAAGAATAGCTGTGAAATGAGGCTGGTATAACTGTCAAGAAGTCATACTTTCTACTGGGATATATATATATATATATATATATATATATATATATATATATATATATATATATATATATATATATATATATATATATATATATATATATATATATATATATATATATATATATATATATTCAAATTAAGAATATTGAAAATTGTTTTTATTTTTAAAATAAAGTAAAAGGAATTTTATTTATAACTACAACAATATTTCTCTACTTTATCTGTCAAACTTTTCCGCAGGAATCATTTAAAATTTAAGCATCTCACAGACTTATTACTTTATTCTCATAAATTTAACCAACGAATCTCAAGACAAAATATGAGGTAATGCAGGTATCCTTGACAATGGCAGATATTAGTTGTGGTTCTGTTCGGGAATTTTCCTGGATTAGAAACTGGAATAAGAAGGGAAAATTGGTAATGATATGGATTGTAAAAGATTGAACTGGAAAAGAATTAGCAATTAGAGGATAAAAGTTGTTGAACTGATTAAAGAAATATTAAAGAGGAGCGGTCATGAATGGAATATAGGAGTTGACAATTATTTGGAAAACCAGTCATATTAAGAAGGAAATCGTTCGTTTAATACACAGTCGGAAGCTTTAAAAGTATTATTATTAAATAATAAAAAGCGACCTTACTCACATATTAATTGAGAAATACCTGCTACAAATTATAATTAAGAAAATTGGTTCATGGAAGATTTCAAAAGCGAAACGATTGTAAATAACTACTGCGGAACCTCACGAGTAAGATATTTCGTAGAATTAACAATTAGTAGATAGTTGATACGATTAAAGCGTTTTCATTCGAGTAAATTTCATACTTTCATAGAAATTGGAAAGATAATCTCAACTTTAGCAAGATTCATCACTTTCTGATATAATGTTGGACTGAGGATTCTCGAAGTCTCAAATTATGTAGTGTCAACCTTTCGTGAGGGGTATGACTTTCTTGTTCAGACTGAGTCTCTGCGGGGAAGTGATCCTGACTCGCTTTCGTTTTGGCCACACCAGTCTGAGTTATAGCTAGCTTCCTCATGTCCATTGACAACCCCCGGTTTTGCCGTTTTGCATTTCAAATACTCCGCTGTCCGGCCTTCATATATTTGGTTATGATGCACTGTTGGTTATTAGACGCGTATTTTCCCCACCTTACATAACATTCTTTTTCATTATCGTCTCGCTTACATAATACCTGAATCCACTTATTTTCGTAGTGACGCCATTTTCTCTTTTGTTCGAAAATTGAACTTAAGATAAAACCTTCTCTATAGCCAGTATATATATATCGTTTTTGACTTGGTGGATGTTTGACGTTGGTTTTCACCCTCAGTATCTTCCTCTACCATTATGTGCTGTGTCGTCACCTGCACAAGAACTCAAAAAAATTGGAAGAGAAGGTGAAAGAGGAAAGCTAAATAACAGAACTAGGGATGAAAGGAAAGGAAAAGAACGAAAGAAAAGATCGCGATTGCTTGACTACGAGAGTGCAAAATAATACAAGAGGAATAAAAAATAAGAACAGGGTAATGAAGAGGAAATTTAAGAGATTGTTTTAAAAAATTTTAAGGAAATATGAGGCATGAAGAAAATTGCAATTAACTGGAGGGGATGTAGAGTGAGTATTGCACTGGAATAAGATTTTTTTAATCAACTTCGAAGTTGTTGAAGACAAATAAAAAAGAAAAGAAAGCCTGTGAGGCAGAATAAATATATTCTATATTTGAAGAGGGTAAAAAGAATTGGTTGCTCAATGTTGACGTGCTCGAAGCATCATTATTATTAATCAGAGTTTGTTGTACATATAATGTAGCATATTTTCAAGTTTGTAATTGTAGTGAAAAGAATAGGAAACATTTGAATAGTAATTTCATTTTGAATTTTTAAATGATAACAATGATATTGAAAACTAATTTAAATATTGAATTCTAAAAAAAATTAATTTACACTATTTTTGTGATTTCTTTTTTTAAACTAAACAATAGATAACTAATAAAATGTTTTGTTTCACATGAAAAAAAAACAGGATCAAATATCTTTGTTGCATTTACTCTGTTGTCGAAAATCTGGAATCCATTCTATATTAGATGGACTATTAAGGGATGTTGCATCTTCTATGGCAATGAAATCTCATCGTACTAGACTTGCTCTCTCGCCTTTTGAGACCTTTTTGCGTTGGATTATTTCTGGCATAAATAGCGAATTGGGAGAAATGAAAACTTTTCTCATTCGAAAGATAGCCCGGATGCTAACAAATTTTTTAGTTGATTTTTCTGAAGAATATATTTTCATGGCAGGTCAGTTTAATCTTTAAATATATCAGTTTTATTATTATTATTATTATTATTATTATTATTATTATTATTATTATATATTATTATTATTATTATATATAGGTATTATATATATATATATATATATATATATATATATATATATATATATATATATATATATATATATATATATATATATATATATATATATATATATATATATATATATATAAATCAGTGACTTGTGTATCTTGTATATCTTGTAGAACACTACAGGAAATTCTAATGATTAAGCAATTAAGATGAACAAAATTTCTTAACTTAAAACATTCCTATGAAACTTCTCATAGAGCAAAAAATAATATGCTGAAAAAATAATAATGTTATTCTACATTTATTGACATTGCTTTCGGCCTCAGTGTTTTCTCTAATGTGATTTCCACTTTACTAGACGAGTACCTTATAGGTGAAATGTCATCTTATTTATTTATACTAACTCATAAGTTCAGTTACATGTTTCTTTAAATTTTAAGCAACATTGTTAAAGAATTATATGTACTAATATTTACTTAATATCCCATGGGAAGAAAAGGAAAATTTATTTTATGTAAACTACTGAATTAAGTATTAATATCATAGTAAAAGTATTATTTAGAAATTTAGATCAGTGTTATAAATTTAGGACAATTTGGAATCTATATTATTACAGCAAAAAATGTAAAATACATTTAAAATGGCTTTGCAAATAACAAGGCGTATTTTGATAATCTCAAATACTTTTATATTTGTCTTTATTTTTTTTTTTTTTGATAAAAGTTTCACAGGAAAAACGATAATATTAGTTCAAAAAATTGCTTAATTAACGACGTGGTAACTTTTGTTTTAAATAGGCAACTTTGTAGGACGAGCTTTTCATTAGAAAATAGTCGCTGAAGTTTGAATTAAACTCAAATGCAAAAGGGCTTATCCCCGTTTTGTCTATGAATCTCCCTATCCATCTAGCCTAGTGTATATACTTTAGTATATATATTTATAATATTGTAAATTAAAAGGAAACATATTTGTACTTTTAAGTGCTTTTCTCTTGAACTTTCTGCAGTACCATAAATACGAACTTAGCACATTACTAAGAAAATTTTTCAATATTCTTTAACTCAAGAAGAGAATATATATCGTCGTCTTGGTTGTGAAAACATATAAGCCATTATATATATATATATATATATATATATATATATATATATATATATATATATATATATATATATATATATATATATATATATATATATATATATATATATATATATATATATATCATCTTTTTACATAACTGTAAAGGCTCCCCCATTGGAAGTTCCAAAATTGTTGGAACAAAATGAAATTGACTTTTACATTTTTTTATTGACGCTATAATATTTTAATCCTTGTTTTAAAATTAAACATTCTCTGTAAGAAATTTTTTCTCAATATTTTCTTTGCTATCCGTTTTCTACATTATTTTTTTGTAATTAAAAATATGTTAATGTACTATATAATTAGAATTGTTTTTTTATTTTCTTTTTCAGCAAAATGTTGTGATTTATTGTATGACATGATCATAGTTTGCCTTAATGATCCTTCTTCAGTTACCATCTTGATATCCACTTTGCCATCAATTATTATTAGGTATATATATATATATATATATATATATATATAATATATATATATATATATATATATATATATATATATATATATATATATATATATATATATAATATATATATATATATATATATATATATATATATATTGTGCTTAAATATTTTTTTACATTATCATTAATAGTTGTTAGTGATGGGACGGTTAATCATCATCGGCAAAATTGGCAATTTTCTACCGATTATTTTGACGATTAATTTGCATGTATTCACTTATAAGTATCTCTGCTCCACTCTCTTCTATTGAGAGTGAAAGATTGTTTAGTAGTGGGGGCTAAATATATCCCAAGACAAAATTGAATTACCTCAGAATTTGGAGAAAAGGTTATTTCTGCATTACAATTTAAAGTACTAGAATTGTTCATTTCTCCTCTTTCTCACAAATTAAAATTTTTAAAATCAATGTTCTGAAAATACTACATTGTGTCTCACACTGCTCTCGGCCCCAGATATGCATATAGATATCAAAGTACTAATCATAAGTTAATAAAATTTGGTTTGTGAGAACCATGCTGACAGCACAACAAGTGTTGTAAGTAATTGTCATTAGCATTAAGGCATGCCTTGTATACTCTTTTTTCATGTTTCCATGTTACGCCAAATTCCCTTGGAAATTACTCGATCTTCAAAGAAGGACCGAATTTCGTACATGCTGACTTTGGACTTGTGGCTAGTGGCACGACCTCATAATTCTACCTCGCTTATCATACCAAAGTTTGTTCGTAGGAAATTTTATTAACTTATGATCATTACAGTACTTTGAAATTTAAAAACGCATATCTGGAGCTGAGGGCAAGTGGAACACATTATATTATACTTTGTGTTAAAATTACATGTTATATTATACTTTGTGTTAAAATTACATGTATGTACATATTTGGCCAAGAATAAAGAAAAGAATTAATATGTACATATTTGACTAAGAATAAAGAAAATTTAATTCTTCCTTATTATAAAATTAAATTCTCTTTTCTTCATTCTTTAGTCAAATTTGTACATACTTGTAATTTTAACATATATTATAATATATGGTGTTCCACTCGCCCTCATGTCTAGATAGGCGCTTAGAGATATCAAAATAATGGTCATTAGTTAATAAAATTTGCTACAAACAAAACTTGGTGTGTGAGAAACGAGGTAGAATCATGAGAGCCCGCGCCACTTGCCATAACTCCAAAGTCAGCATGTTCGAAATTGGACCCTTATTTTAAAGTTCGGGTCATTTCTTAAGGGGCTTTGGCGGAAAACAAATTTAGCAATTCTTCCTTATTATAAAATTGTTAAATTTGTTAAAATAATAGAAGTTTTTAAATTATACGTTTTAAATTTCAGCGTCATCGTCAAAATCCTTAATCGTCGTATTACTAGTAGGTGTAGTGTTTGTTGTATTTTTAGGTTTACACTTAAATCATTTTGATTTCAAGAAATGTGTTTTTTTTTTTTTTTTTCTTTCAAATAAATTATTTTCTCTTAACTTTTAAAAAAAATATCTGATGCGAATTTGAAGATTATTTCAATATTATTTTACTTTGGAAGCCTTCAGAAAGCTCTTATTTATTAAATAGATTTCCGAGATATAATGGACGAAGTATTGTCTTCATGAAAGTTTCTGACTATCGTCTCTCTTCCCATTTTACTTCTTCTGCCGCTTGAGTAATTTATTTGTCTTATAGTTTTATAAAAGCAGTTACTTTAATTTTCTTTTTCCGATAGCAGTAGAAGAAGTTTTTACATATTACTTGCTCTTTTCGGTATATTAGCAAGTTATTCCCTTTTTTGAATTTTTTTAAAACTTTATTTAAAAATTAAATTTATAAATGTTTAGCCAATGAATAGATTATGTAGACAGGTTCCAAAAGCAATTCTATTTTGTATTCGAAGAATGTTTTAATGAAAATCTGCAATTCAGTCTCTTTTCTTCTCGTAGACTACTCTTATATTTTATTAATAAATTCCTCATCTGATGGTTAAAGAGCCAGAGTTAGATAAAAATCTGAAACAATCACTCACACGCACTTTAATATTTTATAGTTTACTTTATTTCGTTTCATTTCATTTTTATTTATAACTACAATTTTTTTTTAACATCATTATTGCAAATTAGCATCCTTTCGTTTTTTGATTTTGAAAACTGACATTAACATTCTTAAGCAAAAAAACCGACCCACACCACATTTTAATTTTTATGACAACTAATTTATGATGATCTGTATTTCGAGGGGAAAAAATATTTGGTTTGGAAGGTCACTTCATTGCTTTGAAAATGAGCCTATTTCACCTTTCCAACCCTTTTACAAGAGTCCGGGATCTAGAAGAGGATGGGAAGCTAGGGCACAAGATAACAGCTTCATCGTATTGAAATCTTTACTCAAACCGTATCACCACCAGTTTCAACTGCAGCATCAGCTCCGAAACGTACACTTGATGACTCTTAATGATTGTACAGTGATAAACACTGCAGAAGAAAAACTTGATACTTCATCAACTAGCAAAAGGGCATCGATTGATTGTGGCATAATGACAATCATTACTTTGTGCACACTAATTGGACTGTGGAACAGTGGCAAGCCATTCTGTTCTCTGATAACACTAGAATTTTTCTCCACTAATGATATGAGAGGATATACCATAGACCCATAGAGTGGCTTGTGCAGTGTTGTATAGAAGAACGAGTCAGCTATGGTGAAGTTTCTTGTATGGTCGGGGCCAGCATTTCTATAAAAGGCAGATCCGGCCACCTAGTTTTCATTGTTGTGCAGGTGTCTGACAGTATACCGTCACATCGAGCTTGTGGGCAATGTCATTTCTCAAGATGAACCGAGATAATGTTTCATTTTATATTAAATGAGTATGTGGGATTTTTAAGTATTTTAAGTATTAAATTTAACCTTTTTAATTAAATTAAGGTTCCCAAGGAGAGATATTATCTCGACTATATATATATATATATATATATATATATTATATATATTATATATATATATATATATATATATATATATATATATATATATATATATATATTATATATATATATATATTATATATATTATATAGTTTATTATCGTCACAGGTTGAACCCTTTTCTAGGAGGGAGTAGGAATATATATTTAAAAAAAAAGAAAGCTTCCAAGCCCAGCCAAACGCAAATCTCTCAGGTGAGCGCAGAGGAAGGCCTTGAAGAGAGAAAGATTAAATGCAGCAGGAAAAACATGATGGCAGAGAGTTCAACAGAACAGAAGTGACTGGAAAGAAAGTGGCACCAGAAAGGAGAAACATGGGGTTTACCATATTCACACAAAATTCATGCTAAAGCATGGCATCCCTTGTGCTGAGATGCCCACGCAATGGTGGTTGAATGCGAGATGTCAGTTCCTTTGAGCATTTGCCTTTGTAGTACCTGTAGGAAAAAGATAGTGCACCAAAGTCATGTCACAGACAGTGGTCAAGTGACTTTGGAAAAAGTGGACAATTTATTAATCTTTTAGCCTTAGACTCAACCATTTCCGAAAGAAAGCTGAAATTGGAGCCTCCCTCAAATGTGAGAACAGTACTCCATACATAGGCGGATAAGACTTTTATAAAATTGGAGCACTGTTCCGAAGAAAAAAATTCACGTAATCTGAACAGTATTCCCAGATTCTTTGAAGCCTCCTTAGCAACCATTGTGGTATGAGTTTTTCAAGAAACTTTATAGCTTACTTTCAAACCAAAAATGTTAAAGTTGTTTGCAGGTAAGACGGGAGAACCATCGAAAGAGAAAGGGAATTTGTGGTGTTTTTGAGAGCAAGATGTGATAAAGTTGAGTTTTTTAAAAAAAAGTTGAATTTCACAAGGTTGTGGCGACCCCACAGGAAATCCCGTCCAAATTGACTATATATATATATATATATATATATATATATATATATATATATATATATATATATATATATATATATATATATATATATATATATATATATATATATATATATATATATATATATATATATATATATATATATATATATATATATATATATATATATATATATATATATATATATATATTATATATTATTGCGTGGGTGCTTTAGATTCTCCCATTTTTTTTTTTGGGGATTAATTTTAATGTTTTGTTTCCATATATTTATAGGAACATTTTTTTAATCCACAATTTTTTTCCACAAGTGTGCTCATAATTTTAAGTATGTTAACGGGGTCATAAATAAATTCTTTATATTTTTGTGAAATTGAGTATCTTATTCTAAAATTTATATTTATTTTAAATTTCAGTCTTTATTCATTACACTCCATCAATGTTGTTTGGAATTATGCTCAAAAAGTTTTGGTTTTGATTTTTAATTCTGATTCAGAAGAAGTGAGGAAATTAATTGCCAGCATGGCGCCATTTACATCCAAAAGGTTGGTAGAGTTTCGGTTTATGTAAAAATAATTTGAAAATATTTTGTAAATTTTACTTTATTATAATTTCCAAAATTTGGAAAGATATAATGGAATTAAATTTTGTAATTTGATATGGGTATGTTTAAATGTTTTAATTTTTTCCACTTTTACTTATCATCAGTTTTCATCATTTTTGATAGATCACTGGTTTTGAAAATTGTAACGAAGTTTGAGTAAAACTATTTTTTTTTTTTTTTTTTTTTTTGTTAATTAACTCTTGAATTATTTATTTTTGATGGTGTTTTATCGTATCATTAGTGATGATAACAAATTAAGTGAATTACATACTCGGCAACAAAGACTAAAAGATGTCTATCAAAAAAACCTGTGTCTTAAGCAAAGTATTGAAATATTTTTGGCAATATCAAATGATGATGTCACGTCTTTCGATATTGAGAATATTCTTCATTTGGTAAGATTTTCAACATTCTTAATAATATAAATATTTATTGTGAATATGTACACTAATTTTAAATGATTTTGAAGTAACAAAAGTAGGCGTATAGATAAAAAAAAAATTTTTACGACCTTCATTCATATTTTAAACAGTCGATTATACTTAGCAATATATCCCACCTATTTTCAAATAACCATAAAGAATTAATTCCAAGTACTCGTTGGAATAATAACAGGGTTGCAAATTTTTTTTTTTGCAGTTGTCTGAGAAGCATCTTGAGATTTGCGAACTTTATTCATCGCACTCACAAAATGGATTGAACCTTGCCCATCAACTTATTTTTAAAATTGTTGAGATTGTTGGTAACACTAAGGATGATAAGGTGATATTTTTTATCATATTTTTATAAAATAGTTTATTAAACTCCCAAAATGAAATATATATATATATATATATATATATATATATATATATATATATATATATATATATATATATATATTATATATAATATATATATATATTATATATATATATATATATATATATATATTATTAACAATTAATTTAGTTTCATTTTTAATATTTACTTAATTTTCTTTTTATTTTATTTTACTAGATTTAATTTTGTTTTATTATTCACAATTTTAAATTTTTTATTACTAATTGGAACCTTTCATTTACTGATTTTGAAAACTAGCACTAAATCCGGCATAGACACTCTTACTGGTCTTGTGATAAGATGTGCTTGCTGCTAGTTTGATTCATCACTTACTTTAAATTGTCTGAAATGTCTATTATCTTCTTAAATTGTCGATTATATATATATATATATATATATATATATATATATATGTATATATATATATATATATATATATATATATAATATATATATATATATATATATATATATATATATATATATATATATATATATATATATATATATATATATATATATATATATATATATATATATATATATATATATATATATATATATATATATATATGGCGCGAACACCTCCCGTATTTTAATGATTTGATGTATGTTGCTGTGAATACATTATTTATTATATCTATAAAAGTTAATAGAAAGTAAGAGATTGGAGATGTTTCCAATCTCAAGCAGTCATATAGTTTGCGACCTTCTTGTCATCCCGATGATATATACATCTAGGATAGATAAACTTAGCAACGTGTCAGATTTTTTTCTTATTATTTGCATTTACATAATGTAAGTCATCAATTTCCATAAAAGGTTACGAATCAAAATTTAGTTTTCAAAACTCTGTAAATGTTAAAACTTATTTTGAACAGGTTAGTAATTATTTTGAACTTTATATTGTTTTTTATTATATTTTGTTATATTGGGAGCGAATCAGAAATTATCTTTTTTTCATATTTTTCTCTTTCCTCCCCCCCTTTTTTCTCCCCCAAACAACACCGTAATTAAATTTTTGCGTGTATGACTTGTGCTCTTTTTAACTTTCTCCATCATTGCTCAGGACTTTTTTTTTCTTATCCTTATACGAGTGGAAGTAAAAATTTATCCGCACTTTCGTCAAAACTTTCGCAAAGTTGCCCTTACTGTGTTGAACAGAAAGTGGTACTCTGAGAGAACGTAACCCAGATTTGACTCTGATTATACCAGTGTTCACGTTGGTGTTGGCGTAAACATGGCCGCGCCGTTAGCAGTGGGCACCAAATAAGAAAAGATATCAGTGATGCGATATCTGTGATCTGAGGGTATGTTCGGGATGCAATTTATTACAGATTCGCGATGAAATACAGAGGTAGTGTTTTACCGCATAGGAGTGTGTATGATTGAATCCAAAAGTTCAAAACTGGTTAGACAAGCGCCAAGCACGAAGAGGTTTATTGATGAGCATCCAGCTCCCTCTTCGTGCTTGACTTTTGTTCGGCCATTTTTTAACTTCTTGATCCACTCATACACTCCTGCGCAATAAAACACTGCCCCCGTATTTCATTGAGAGTCTGCGATAAATTTCGTCCCCTGACAAACCCTTAAACCACAGAATTAGGATCACTGATACCTGGTCATGTTTACGCTGTAACACCAAGGAGAACATTGGAACGATCAGTGTCAAATCTGAGTCATGTTCTCTCAGTAGTACTACTTTCAGCGTGCGGGCGCTCAGCGCAATGCGATCAACCTGACGGAAGTGCGGATAATTTTTTACTTTCCTTCGTGTATATATATATATATATATATATATATATATATATATATATATATATATATATATATATATATATATATATATATATATATATATATATATATACTATATATATATATATATATATATATATGCCCCCTCCTTGAAAAGGGCTCTGCCCGTGAGTGGTGGTATAATATATATATATATATATATATATATATATATATATATATATATATATATATATATATATATATATATATATATATATATATATATATATATATATATATCAGAATAGAATATCAGGGCTTGAAATAATAGGAAGGCTTGGTCCAGTTCCTTTGGGATCATCTGTGTTCCTTATTTCTTCTAATGATTGCTTGCGTGGGGATTTAGGAATGCTTTCAGATATTTTAAATTACTTGAATCGGTAAGAATTTGTGGTTTTTACAGTATCGAATACTGCTGTTGTACTTGTAAAAAAACACTATATTCTCAAATTGTAAATAATGATCTTTTAATGTTTAGGAATATTTTATTACATTTTATTAAGGCTAAGATGTTAAATCATAAAATATATATGGCAAGTTATTTCATTACAGGCAAACGTTTTCAAGTCATTATGAAATTGTGGACACATGCCAAAGAACATTACGACAAATACTTGCTATGAAAGAAGTGTACATTGCACTCACAACGAAGATTAATGATAAGGCTCTTATTTTAGATCTTTTACCCTTCTTACCTGCTAGGAAACCAAGGAGTGTAACAAGACTCAATGAAGGTACGTATATATATATATATATATATATATATATATATATATATATATATATATATATATATATATATATATATATATATATATATATATATATATATATATATATATATATATATATATATATATATATATATATATATATATATATATTATATATAATTTATTTTTTTTTTTTTTTTTTTTTTTTTTTAGATTTTTAAGTTTCACATTTAAGACATAAAATATGTTAAATATTTTGTTTTTATTGTACCTTTTTATTATATTATATCTATTTAAAATTTTGATTTATAAAACTTACGAAGCCATGAAATTTTTTTTAAATTATTAGAATATATATTTTGAAGAACGTCTTATTCATCATTTTACATTTTCATTCTTAAAACTTTAAGTATAACTATATGAATTTGAATTAAAATTATACCAAATTTGATGTTTATTGGTGCTATAGTTTTCGCATCCTTAA
>SEYY01000334.1:0-20000 GCA_009176605.1 Armadillidium nasatum
GGAGGTATGCGACATGAGAGTTCAGAAGAGCAATGTTCTTTGTTGCGAATTTTCTTATAAAAATTCCAACTAGACATTTTTATTTTTTTAACTCTAAGGATGTAGATGAGTGGTTTTGAGGGATTTTACCCATCTTTGTGGCCGAGAATACACTCAAATTCAATTTTTATATATATTTATGTATAACTACGTGAATTTAATTATTGTATCCTGTTTTGGATCCATATTTTACCAAAAAGCCTTCCTAAATTACATTACAAAATTTTTACCGTACTTTTTTTCTTTCTTCTTTGGCTTATAACTTTTAATAAAGTTCATTTGCTTCATTTTTAATAACAGATTTATATTCAGGAGGTTAATTTCTTTCTTTTAGTATGTCACACCCCCCCTATTCCAGATATATATATACTATAATATATATATACTATATATATATATATATATATATATATTATATATATATATATATATATATATATATATATGCTCTGGGGTCCCTTCAAATTTAAATATCTCAACTTAAATTTGATTTTTTCGGGGTTAGACATTTTATCGTTCCTTTTGTTGTATTTTATTTTTCTTGACATATCAGCACACTTCAGATCCAATGATTAAGTTTAATTGAATAATTATGCCTAATTAATCAAATTATAAAATTAGGCTTTTTTCATTTGAAAACCTCTATACATACGCCTTAAGGTAGGCTATAGGGATGCTGATATTTTAAAAAATATCGATATATCGATTATCGATAATTTTTTAAAATATCAAATTGCCCTCGATATATGAAAATATCGTATATATAAAATATCGATTATGTAGTAGTTTTTAGAGAAATTATTACGTTATATATATATTATGTATTATTATATATATATATATATATATATATATATATATATATATATTTATAGGAAATTATATATATATATATATATATATAGTATATAATTTTATTGTTATATTATTATATTATATTATTTAGTAAAATTTATAATAGTATTATTATTATATTTATAATATATATATTAATATATTATATAATAATATATTATATATATAATATATATATATATATATATATATATATATTATATATATATATATATATATATATATATATATATATATATATATATATATATATATATATATATATATATATATATATATATATATATATATATATATATAACTTTTTTGTCTCCTCTGGTGAGCAAATTCCGGGGGCCTCCCAACCTCCACCAGATCAGGAGAATAGTTAATAAATAACGTGACCTGATAAATGGCGATTAAAAGTATGCAAGTCAAAGGAAGTTGGGGTAACTGATAAAGGGAGTGTGTTCCAGACTTTACCAGTAGAGTATATGTAAGATTGAGCATAGCGGTTCAGTGTCAGAGAGTTGGACAGGGAAAGGATGAGACTGTGTAGAAAGTCGTGTCGCACGAGCCTTCTCAATGGAGGAGGTATGCGACGTGCAAGTTCAGAAGAGCTAAGTTCGTTGTAATAGTGATAGTATAGAGAGAGTGACGTAACAATTCGACTGGAAGAATGAGATTGGAGAGAGTTAGTAAGAGAAAAAGAGTTTATAAAACGAAAAACCCTAGACTCAACCTTATATATATATATATATATATATATATATATATATATATATATATATATATATATATTATATATATATATATATATATATATATATATATATATATATATATATATATATATATATATATATATAAATTTTTTTATTATTATTATTATTATTATTATTATTATTATTATTATTATTATTATTATTATTATATATTATTATTATTATTATTATTATTATTATTATTATTATTATTATATTATTATTATTATTATATTATATATATTATATATATTATATATATATATATATATATATATATATATATATATATATATATATATATATATATATATATATATATATATATATATATATATATATATATATATATATATATATATATATATATATATATATATATCACCTTTAGTAGTCAAAAAAAAAAAAATTAAATTATTTATTATTATTATTATTATTATTATTATTATATTATTATTATTATTATTATTATTATTATTATTATTATTATTATTATTATTATTATTATTATTATTATTATTATTATTATTATTATTATTATTATTATATTATATTATTATTACTATTATTTTATTATTATTATTATTATTATTATATATTATTATATATTATTATTATATATATATATATATATATATATATATATATATATATATATATATATATATATATATATATATATATATATATATATATATATATATATATATATATATATATATATATATATATATATATATATATATATATTATGACGCGATTACTATAAGTAAAACCTAAGATGTAATAATCAGTAACAGGAGGCAAAAATGGTGGCCCATGATTGGTTTTACCCAATAATGACTTTTTCATTTCGAAAATGAACTTCAATATATCGTAAAATGTACTTAACGTTTTTCAAAGTTTGAAAAAAAACTTGCTCATAAAATCGAAAAGTTGAAATTTTTTTTCATTTTCTAGGAGATAGGCGATCAAAAATAAGTTCTATTGTCTTACCTCCATGAAAATGCTAAAAAATAAATATTAGCAAAAATTGAGAAAATTTCTCAATTCCTACGGAAGTCGACCCTCTCTAGCGATACGTAAGCGCCTGTAAAAATTAGTTCAAAAAGATAATTTCGGTTTCAGTTGAGTATGGGTCGAGTCTCTTATGTTTTAATAGGTGAACGCATGTGAAACCATTTTAACTTCTGAAATATTCCGATCAAAGTTTGTGTAAGTTTTTAAATTTTTATACCTTTCTTATCAATAAATAGATCGGCTTGATATTCTAAAGACATAAGGATTTGGGACCCCTGATTCCAAATTTGCAATTCAGATTCTTCTACATATTGCCGTTTTTGAGTTAAAAGCCGACATACATACCAAGGTGGTTTGTCATACTTTCTGGGAATATGAAAGTAATTTGTAAACTTTGAGGGCCTATATCTCCTCAACTGTAGCAGATAGAGGGACTATCCAGGAAGGGTTTAAAGTTCTAAATGACACGTACATTTCAGATATTAAATATTTTTGCTTTATCTCTTGTAATTTAGAAATTGCAAGATAACACAGAATTTGATTTCGACAAAATTTTTAAAAATTTTTTTTGGAGGGGCCAAATCTACTGAATGGAGGCTGCTCGTAGGATCTTATGATGTTTATATTCTGTCTCAGCATTACGAAATCTATTTACATAGGTGATTTAAGCAATGAAGAAAAATCCTAGACATTTCTGCACTATCCACTCCCCTAGAGATTTCTCACGTCGCTGGCAAGGAGACAGCCTTCTCACTTTAGAGCGCTCGATTCCTCTTACAACCCTTGCAAAACTTATCGATATGAACTGAAGTTTAACTTTTCTTACTTTCCCTAAATTTACCAAATAAACTAATTCCCATAATCTAGCATATATATATATATATATATATATATATATATATATATATATATATATATATATATATATATATATATATAATATATATATATATATATATATATATATATATATTATATATATTTTTGTTATAAATTTTCAGTATATTTTTTGAAAATAAATTAACAGAAATTCAGTAAAATTATTTTTGGTGAAGCAACACATCTTTCGACACAACGTACTTTCGGCAGTAAAATGGAAAATTATATATTAAAAGAAAAAAAAAAGAATTAAGTTAGAAGGAACTTCTGGTCAATATTTCGTCGTAGTATAGAGGCTGGGAACCCTTTTCAACCTAGTTTTTTTTCCACGTATGATTGCAGGAATATTTAAACTTTCTGCAATTGACACCACCCTGCATCATGCGTGATATGGTGCAATATATATATATATATATATATATATATATATATATATATATATATATATATATATATATATATATATATATATATATATATATATATATATATATATATATATATATATATATATATATATATATACGTACATGAAAAATACCACAAATTTTGCTTAAATTTTATTTTATAAGGGAGCAGAAAACTACTAAAAATTTCTAGAAGTAAAAAAAAAATATCGTTGGTTCGATACTGAGGATAAAATATCGATATATCGATATATCGGGTTTGAAAATATCATCGATATTTTTTCGATACTATCGTAAAAAAGTATTTATATCGATATATATCGAAACTTTTGCAACATCCCTAGTAGGCTAATGAACCTACGTGAGATCATGTTGAGGGGGATCGCGCTCTCAGCACCTTTCTCACCCCTACCCCGCTCACCGAGAGCGCTTATCCCCACCTTATCCCCTTACATAGGTTCATGAGCCTCACCTCGCGCATACGTATCACTTCAATATTTTGCTCACACACCCTGGGCTCGTTGTTTCTCTTCTGCCTCGTTTGTGAAACCCCTCCTGTTCTCTCCTAAATACATCCACGTTGTTTCGATAGTCGTATGGTTAATTGATAATGTTGCTTTAAAATGGTACTTTACTCTCCTATTCACTCGAAACATGTCTAAAAATCTCTGTATGATGGTTGAAAGGTGATATCTATGTACGTCCCTGAGCCCATCGAGTGAGAAATATACATAAATATGTGACCTTTTTGAAATAAGTTTGAAACCACGTGATCAAGATGGCGGAAACTGCAAGATCAAAAATTTAAGATGGTAGATGAATGACATTGCAATGTTTTGGTATATGTGAGTGAGCAGGATCGCTCTCTCGGCACCTCCTCACCCCTACCCAACCCACCGAGAGAGCTGATCCCTCCTGAACCCTCAAGTGTAGATTCTCATATCACCCCTGGGCTCTCGTACCATCCCTATTCCTTGAACGCATACCCCTTTGATTCTTTGTTCCTTCTCTTCACAGAGACCTATGTGAAAGTCACTGATCTTCTAAATTTATCAACGTGTTCCGCTATCAGACAGTACCAATGACAGCTTAATGTTTTATCATGAGAATTTTTTGAGGGGAAATGAGTGAGATCGAGGGATGTGAGCTGAAGATTACCTCGTCATGCTCTTTCCTGTGCGTTTTTAAAAACTTGCTCTCCTTTTTTTCTATGAGTATGTCTATTTTTTTTAAGTTTCTTCAAACTTAATATTTTGAAAGTGATTTAGGTTAGTCTGTTTGTATAAAGTTAGGTGATGAGTATAAAGATATTTGATGTCTTGATATTAGTTCTTGTGTTAAGAAATGTAGGAAGTAATTAAAGTGAAAATGATTTTCCAAGTTAGAATGTGGAGTCTTTACATATATTAATAGTTAAAGGTTAAATAAAGTTTTTATTCTGCTGTTGAAAGACATTATTTTATCTAGGTTGTGTTAATGGTATGAAATTAGTATATTGAATTAAATAATTTATGTTTGGCGACTGAACTGATGATTGTTCAGTCTTATGTTATGCTTAAATACACTTTTACATCCCGTACAGTTTTTCTTATTTTCATTTTTGTCTGTACTTATGCACGTATTCATCAACTCTTGATGAAAGAATTGTGATGTGATCATCTTCTCGCCCAATCAGGTGAATCCATCATCTACTCAACCAATCAAATGACAAGCCAATGTAAATAATTAATTTAGAAGCTTGCTTAAATCTGAATGAGTGTATGAATTTATTTAATAGTTAATGTTATTAGAGAAAGGAAAACATTTTTAGCTAACAATGTTACTCTTATTTTATGTATTAGTTCAGAAAAATATGATTTCATCTATGTATTTCTATATTTAAATATGTATTCTTTGCTAATGCTACTGCGTATATTTGAGAAATATAATTAGTATGTTATGAAAAGTAATGTAGGAAGATATGTAGTTACGATAATTTAAATTATGATTATTTTTTACCTTACACATCCTTATCTATGTGCATAGCAAAATAACAACCATCTGTGTAAAAAATCATTCTAAACATCCAGTGTATCATATAGGAACGTTAGAAAATTGTTATAAAATGTATGAATAATAAAAATATGTATATGTTAATTAGACTGCAGATTAGAGATGTACCGATTCCAGTAAAGAGGCCGATACCGATACCGATACTCTATTTTTTTAAGGGGCCGATACCGATACCGATACTTTAATTATAAGAAATACACAGTAATAAGATAGAACATTTGTGTGCTGCCAGGCAACTGAGGATTGCATTCCCTGTACAGCCAATACTTAGTCATGTATTTCTGGTTGTGCCCAAGTATATTTTATAAATTAAAATATTATCTGTTACGAATAATAAATGTTTAGAACAGGGATGGAGAGTTGGAGTCGGTAAATTAAGCGACTCCTACCGACTCCCTTCCCTACTCACCTAGTTTGCACCAACTTTTTAGTTTTTAAGACTATTTTTTTTTTTTTTAAATTAAAAAAAAAAAAAAAAAAAGTCTCTCTCTCTCTCTCTCTCTCTCTCTCTCTCTCTCTCTCTCTCTCTCTCTCTCTCTCTCTCTCTCTCTCTCTCTCTCTCTCTCTCTCTCTCTCTCTCTCTCTCTCTCTCTCTCTCTCTCTCTCTCTCTCTCTCTCTCTCTCTCTCTCTCTCTCTCTCTCTCTCTCTCTCTCTCTCTCTCTCTCTCTCTCTCTCTCTCTCTCTCTCTCTCTCTCTCTCTCTCTCTCTCTCTCTCACACACACACACACACACACATATATATATATATATATATATATATATATATATATATATATATATATATATATATATATATATATATATATATATATATATATATATATATTATATCTCCTCCGCTGGGCAAAGGCGGCCAGAGGCCTACCAAATTTCACCGGAGTTGGGAGAGATCTATCCTGGTCGATTGTGGCCGACGTGTCCAGATACACGGCGTTTGAAGTGTGCAAGTCAAAGGAAGTTGGGAACACAGATAAAGGGTGTGTGTTCCAGACTTTACCAGTAGAGTATATGTAAGATTGAGCATAGAGGTTAAGTCTGGAGTCGGAGAGTTGGACAGAGAAAGGATGAGACTGTGTAGAAAGGCGTGTCGCACGAGCTCTTTTCAATGGAGGAGGCGACGAGAGAGTTCAGAAGAGCAGTGCCAGTTGTAATAGCGATAGTAAAGAGAGAGTGACGCAACAATTCGACGGGCAGAAAGAGATTGAAGAGAGTTAGTAAGAGCAGGAGAGTTGATGAGACGAAATGCCCTAGACTCCACCTTCTCTAGGAGAGCTGTATGTGTGGAACCACCCCAGATGTGCGAAGCATACTCCATACAGGGGCGAACTACACCCCTATACAGAGCAAGCAACTGGGGTGGCGTGAAGTAATTCTGAAGGCGCCTCAGAACACCCAAACTCTTAGAAGCTTGTCTAGAAAGAGAAGTAATGTGATCTTTCCAAGAAAGATCACGAGAAAAAGAAACACCAAGAATATTAAGTACAGATGAAGGCTTGAGTTGTGTGTTTTCGAAGAAGATATCATTGTTGTGTGGAAGATTGTGTCGAGTGGAGAGATGAATTAATTGGGTTTTTGAGGCCTTGAAAACAACCATGTTTTCTCTGCCCCAATTTGAAATACGAGAAAGATCAGAGGTTAGTTGTTACAAGGCTACCCTTCTCGAGTCTATCAACTGCTGCTGGGTGTGACGTTTTTCAAACTGGAAGGAATAATGAAAGGTGGTGTCATCAGCATAGGAGTAGATAGGAGATGAGGTAATAGAGAGAAGGTCGTTAATGAAAAATAGAAAGAGTGTTGGGGATAGGAAAGAACCCTGAGGAACACCACTATTAATAGGTTTAAAGGAAGAACGGTGGCCGTCTACAACAGCGTCTATAGAACGACCGGAGAAGAAATTAGTGATAAAATCACAGAGAGAAGGATAGATACCGAAAGAGGTAAGTTTAGAAATTAAAGCTTTGTGCCAGACTCTATCGAAGGCTTTCGATATGTCTAGCGCAACAGCAAAAGATTCACCGAAATGCCGAAGAGCGGAGGACCAAGAGTCAGAGAGAAGGGAATGAAGATCACCCGTAGAGCGTTTCTTACGAAAGCCATACTGCCGATCAGAGATGAGATTGTAAGAATTGGGTTATTTCCAAATCTTCTGTTAAGGATAGATTCGAAAACTTTAGAGAGAACGGAGGTCAAAGAAATTGGACGGTAGTTGGAGGGTTGAGAGGGGTCCCCCTTCTTCGGCACAGGCTTAATGAGCGCACTTTATCAGCAAGAAGGGAAGGATGCAGTTGAGAGACAAAGACAAAATAGTTTACCGAGGCACGGTGCAAGCTCGGAAGCACAAGTTTTGAAAAAAGAAAGAAAGGGAAAGAAGAAGAAGCAAAGTTAGAGTTAACATTTTTTTCAAAATGCCAGAAAGAACGTGAAGAAGAGGAACCAGAAAGATTATTGCTTTTTCCACCGGAGATTGAGTTTTTAGTGTTTCGAAGGATAGATTCATTCCGGAATGAAATATAAGTAGCGTGAGTTTCTGAAGTTTGAAGACGACGGTAACCCCTGAAGGCAACATCCCTGCGGCGGATAGCGTGAGAACAGGCAGAGTAAAACCAAGGTTTGTTAGGTTTAGTAGAAAGGAAAGAATATGGAATGTACGCCTCCATGCCAGAGAGAATCACCTCGGTAATGCGTTCTGCACACTTCGTTGTGCCCCTCCCACGGAAACAATAATCATTCCACGGGAAATCGAAGAAGTACGACCGCAAGTCCGACCAGCTTGCGGTACCGAAGTGCCACAAACTTTTCCTTTCAATAGAAGGGGGTCTTTCCTGCGGAAGACTTGAAGAGATAGAAGAGGATACAGAGATAATGTGATCGGAGGAACCCAGAGGAGGAAAGAGCTTAACAGTATAAGAGACTAGAATGTTGGGTTCATCTCCAAGACGATCAGGGATACGAGTAGGGAGCTGCACCAACTGCTCAAGGTCGTTTTGGATAGCGAAATGGAAGGCACGTTCACCAGCTGTATCATGAGAACTAGAAGAAAGCCATTGGCGGTGATGAACATTGAAATCACCTAATATGATGATTTCAGAGAAAGGAGAAAAAGAGAGACTGCTCTATTTTGGAGTTTAAATAGTCGAAAAATTTAGGATAGTCAGTAGAATTAGGAGATAAATAAACTGAACAAATGAATTTAGTCGTAGAATGGCAAGAGAGCCTAAGCCATAAGGTGGAAAATTCGGAAGATTTCAAATTAGAGACACGAGAACAGACGACATCGTTACGCACTTATGCATAACATCCGACTTTGGCTGAAAATTGAAGGTAGAGACAGTATTAGGAAACAGAATAGGGTTTGCTGTCAGAACGCTCAACAACCTGAGTTTCGATCAAGCATAAGAGGTGAGGTCTAGAAGAAAAGAGGTGATGTTCAATAAAGTGGAAATTAGAGTGCAGACTGCGAATGTTGCAGAAATTAATGAAAAAAATAGACCTTGCATCAGGACAAGCCGGCAGCTGTACCTTGGTGGCACCAACCCCATCACCGAAGGCCACCAACTCCCAAGTGGTGATGGGGGAATGGGTGGATGAGGGGGTATATTTGAAAGCCGCTCCCCGAGGCTTCTCCGAGGCTACTTTTGCTGAGATCATCATATATTTTTTTATTTTATTTTATTTTCTTTAAAGGGTGTCTGTATTAATGTTTTGTATGTGCGAAGGAGAGTTTACTCTGATTTAGGAGAAGGTGAGTACGATATATATATATATATATATATATATATATATATATATATATATATATATATATATATATATATATATATATATATATATATATATACTAGGATGGCGAATTATGGGCTAGCTTAAAGAATTCCTTATTAGAACTTTTATATATCGACTCTAGATTTATTTTTCAATCTAAAGTTTCTCCTAATTCTTCACCCAAAAAGTTAGGAGTATCGGAGTATCGGCCAAGTGTCAGCCATATTAACCAATACCGATACCCAAAAAAAACTCCGATACGGCCGATACCGATACCGATACTATCGGTACACCCCTACTTCAGATGGAAAAATTAATTTATTATTCGTTTTAGGGTTATGAATGATGAAGAAAAATAATAAGTATACACCTTTATGATCACTCAATGCTCAGTGTTAATAATAAGTTTTTGTATAAGCAGTTAGTTCCTTATAAAATGTGTTAGAGAAATTAGGATTTAAATTTGTTCTTACGTTGACAGTTAGACAGTGTATGATGTAATAAAGTAGGTTTTGAAGATCGTATCATATAAATGTACAAAAGGTCATACAAATTATGTGTAAGAGAGGGATTACGCTGACTTTTTATTAATTTAAAGGGTTAAAGTTAGAGGATGTGCGGAGTATTAAGGAACATGTTGAAGAACATGAGACGAAAATGTAAGTAAAAGTTTTGAAAATTATATTTTGAAGATATTTCGGTTTGCCTTTGGTCATGCTTAAATGTTGAACTTAGAATAAACATAGAGATAAAAATTATACGAATTTGAGTTTAGGATAAGAAATGTATGAGTTAGAGAGATGTATGCTTGTCTTTGATCATGCCTTAGTGATAAAAGTAGGGTAAATACAAAGATTCAAGTTATATTAATAAGTTATGGGGTGTGAAATGCATATAAAGACAATAAATGATGTGCTAGAGGGAAATAGACATGTCATTGATCATGTCTTAGTGATAAAAAGTTTAGTGAGCTATGATGAAATAAGATTTATGTTGAAAGATTTAGATAAGAAATGTATGTAAGGCTCTGTAAAATGCATGTTAGAGAGATGATGAAATGTGTTTGGCATGTCAAAGTGTTAAAGTATTTTGAGATTTTAAGGTATATGTTAGGAAGATTAGGGTATGAAATGTATGTCGATATCTATAATTGTATGTTGGAGAGATGTTAGTATGTCTTTGATCATGTTTTGATGATAAGAGTTCAGTGAGCAATAGTGAAATATAATATATTTTGAAGGATTTAGATAAGAAATAGATATAAGGATCTAAAATTGCATGCTAAAGAGATGATGACGTGTTCCGCCATGCCGAAATGTTAAAAGTCAGTTAGTATATGGAGATTAAGTTATATGTTGTGGGATTAGTGTGTGAATTGCAATGTCAAGTTCTATAAATTGTGTGTTAGAGAGATGTCGGTATACCTTTAATTATGTCTTTGCGAAATTTTAAGTTGAATGTAGAGAATTAAGTTTTATGTCTACGAGTTTATGTTTGATATTAATGTAAAGTTCTGTAGTTTGTATGCTAGATAGATGATGGGTTGACCTTGTTCATGCCTTGGTGATAAAGTTAAGTTAGCCGTGGAGAATCAAGTTAAATGTTTAATAGTTTTGAAGTGCATAATGAGTGAAAAGTTCTATAACTTACATACCAAATAGATGCAAGCATATCTTTGTTCATGCAATAAATACAAAAGTTAGATTAAAATACAGAGATTTATATTATATATCAATGAAGTATGCGTTGTGAATTGCATATAAAGACTCAATAAATGATGTGCTAGAGGGAAATAGGCATGTCATAGATCATGTCTTATGATGATGCTAAAAAGTTTAATGAGCTATGGTGAATTAAGATATACGTTGAAAGATTTAGACCGGAAATGTATGTGAGGTTCTATAAATTGCATTTTAGAGAGATGTTAACGTGTTCGACCATGTCGAAGTGTTAAAGTATATATAGAAAATGTTGTGTTGGAGGGAATAAAGTATGAAATGTATATCAAGTTTTGTAAATTGTTTGATTGAGAGAGGATAACATGTGTTTGATTATGTCGAAGTGCTAAAAGTCAGGTTATATATGGAGATTAAGATTTAGGTTAAAGGGAATAGGGTATGAAATGTGTGCCAGAGAGATGTAGGCATGATCATGCATAAATGTTAAAAGGTAGATTGTATATTGAGTTTTAAAGCAATAGTTGTGAAACGTAGAGGGAGAAATGTATATGAAAGGTCAATTAATTATATATTATATGGGTGACAATGGAGATTCAAATTATATATTGAATAGTTTTGGTTGAACAATGAATGTAAAGTTCTGTAATTTGTATGTTGGATAGATACTAACATGTCTTTGTTTATGCCTTAGTGATAAAAGTTAGGTTAAATGTTTAGATTTACGATGCATACTGAGAGACGTAGAACAGAAACGTACACAATGTCTTTGATAAGTGTTGTAGAAATGTTTGAAGAGAGAGAGCATGAATACAGTGTAAATAAAGGAAGGCTAAATAAAGGCTGTAAATAAAGGTTTGTGTTAGTGAAATGCTTTGTGAGACAAATATTTTAGAGTGGTTGGTTATTAGCATTAAATGAGTGTGATGTGTTTGTTAGAAGTAATATACATGAATTTTTACTTTGATATGTTAAGTATAACATTGTGCGTAATGGCAAAATTTTAAACTAACTGGTTTTAGTTGGTTACAATTACTGTGTATGCGAATAAATGCGTATGTGATTGAATGAGTGAGTGAGTGTAGGTGGTCAAGACTTTTGCATTACGTACTTTACTGCACAAACTAAGGTTAAAAACGTTAAAAAATTAAAAACTTGCAAAATAAAAAAGAAAAACATTAAAAAAAATTTCAAAACTTAGACTAAAAATAAAAAGTAAAAAAAATTCAAATGGAACAATAAAATGTAGAAAACAAAAATTTAAATACAGACATGAAACAAAAAATTAAAAATAAATATTCAAATTGAAAAAAAATTTAAAATAAACTTGAAATATACAAATTCCTTACAATAAAAAATCTGAAACTTACAAAATAAAAACGAAAAATAATAAAAATTCAAATGAAACATTAAAAAGAATAAATTTACAGATGAATTGTTTACACAATGAGCTATTTAGAAGAAGAAGCAATGAGTTGCTATATTAACTTTTTAAATCAACGCCACATGTATGAAACATGCTATCACATGTTTGTAATTTTTTTTTTTTTGAAATAAAGTAGCTGTTATGTCTATGATGTCATGGAATAAAACTACATTATTGAAAAATAGTTTCAGATAAGTTAGCGAGTGTTTATAATGCACGATTGTAAAGCATGAATGAATGAAAAGTGAAGGGTTGAAACTTTAAACGGAGAAAGGAGGTATCTCATGAAGCAAATGAAGGTCTGGATATGTGAAAATACAAAGTCTGAGAAGTTCTAAAGTGAAGGTATAGGGATCTTAAAACGGAAAATATTTGCGTACGCGAAGGTGATGAAGTTGGGATATGCAAAAGGTGACTTTAAAATGAAAAAAGGTAGGAATCGTGAAACTGTAAAAAAGTTTGTTTAAAAAATGGCTAAGGTTAGCAACATGGAAAAGGTATATTGAGTGGCTGGATATATGTTTATGCTTGTATGTGTGTGTGAGTGATTGATTGATTGAATGTATGATTATATATGTGTCTGGGAATTTGTACATGAGTGTGAGCGAATGAATATGTAAATGTATATATTTAAGTGTGCGTGTTTGTGTATGTGATTGCATATGTATAAGAATATGTATGTGAGTGTGTGTGCATATATATATATATATATATATATATATATATATATATATATATATATATATATATATATATATATATATATATATATATATATATATATATATATATATATATGTGTGTGTGTGTGTGTGTGTGTGTGTGTTTGTGTTTGAGTTTGTCTGTGTATGTGCGCATGTTTTGGTATTGTATGTATATGTATGAATATACTTTAAAAAAATTAAGAAAATCTGGGTAAAAAAGAAAAAAAAATTATTTTAGTTACAGCTTTGTGAAGAAAACGGATGTTAGTTTAGAATATACGAAATAACATGGAATAATAATATTCCCATGAGGAAATAAAATGTAAATGCAAATAAAGCTGTTTTAAAATGGAATAAATAAATGTTGGGAAAAATGGAACTTTAGAAATTTGTAAAATTGATGTACATGGTTTGCATGAGATTATTTGGGTCTTGTATGCATGAACTTTAATGTATTGCGTTAAAAAAAATTAAGAAAGTATAAATAGTAAAGGAAAATTACATATTATTTTGGTTTTAGTTTTGTAAAGAAAACAGGCATTAGTTAGAATATATTTAATAATATGGAATAATAATATACGTATAGTGAAATAAAATGCAAATGCAAAATGGAATAAAATGGAATTAATAAATGTTGGGTAAAATAGAAATTTTGAAATTTGTAAAATGATATCTTTACTTTTATATTAGAAAGATCTCGTGGTCTAGTGGTTAAAACGTAATGTAATGTTCGCAAGTTCGAAACTCGCAGTGGTAGATTTGAACTCTGCATTTTTACGAAAACTCAGCATAAAACGTATATGAGAGAAATTCTACGGAGATGAAAACCATGTTTTCAAAAAATCCAAGACGGATAAGATGAAAATCTCGGCATTCAGAAGAGAGGGTTCCATGTCTCCGACACTCAAAAGGGAAGGCTCTGTGCCTCCTGGCACTCAAAATGAAAAGGGCTGCATCGTCTCGTGCCTCCGTGCACATCAAGGAAACCATCCAGGAGGGTAAGAACAGGAGAGGTCTCCGACCTCAGGAAACCCTACACAGAATAAGGAAACTCCGACTTTCAACTGAGGCGAAAAGCCATAGACGGATTCGGATGTTGCAGCTGCTTTGGTTCGAATTCTAGGTAAATCGTTTCTGTGGAATTCCGTTCAAAAGCCCGTCAAAAAGGGCTCAGGAAAGAACTTCGGGGGAATTCCTTTCAAATTCCCCTAAAAAGTGCTCAGGAAAGAGGATGAGAAGTAGAACTTCAATCTCAAAATATTTGATATATCGATCGATATATCGATAGATTAATCAACCGATGAATCGTTCGGCCCTAAAAAAGAACAAGGAAAGAGGGTGGGAACAGGAAGTTCAATCTCGAGATATTCGACATATCTGTCAATATATCGTCCGGCCCTTTAAAATGCCCCGGAAAGAGCGTGGGAACCGGATGGGCTTAAATCCTTGATTAATCGTTTTGAATAATCGGTCGATTAATCCACCGATCTATCGTCTCCCAGACGAAAATACGGTCCATACTACTACGTCTGTGGAAGAAATAACAATTATAAGCATAAATGAGTTGGAGGGGGTTGAGGGAGTAGGAACAGATCCAGAATCGTCTAAGGTTGAATTAGAAGCAAAAGTTTGAGCGAAGAGTTTGGTTTTAGAGGAAGGCAAAACTGCAGTTGTACCGTCAGATGATACTAATGGAGGGGAAGAGGAGAAAGCAAAGTTAGAGTTAACAATTTTTTTGCAAAATGATAGAAAGGGCGAGAGGGAGAGGAACCAGAAAGATTATTGCATTTGCGGCTGAGAAAAGAGTTTTTGGTGTCTCGAAGAATAGATTTTGCACGATTTCGGGAGGAAATATAAGTTGCGTGAATTTCTGGAGTTTGAAGACAGCGATATTCCTTGATGTCAGCATCCCGGCGGCGAATAGCACGAGAACAAGTAGAGTTAAACCAAGGTTTGTTAGGTTTAGTAGAAGGGAAAGAATATGGAATGTACGCCTCCATTCAAGAGAAAATCACCTCCGTTGTTCGCTCTGAATACTCAGAGGTCCCTCTCCCACGGAAACTGTAAACATTCCTTGGAAAATCAGAAATATATATATATATATATATATATATATATATATATATATATATATATATATATATATATATATATATATATATATATATATTAATATAATAAATCGTCTTAAAAATTTTAAATTAAAGTTTTTTTTTTTTTTTTTTAAAGTAAATTTTTTTTTTTTTTTTTTTTTTTTTAATAAAAAAATTTTCTTTTTTATCTATATATATATATATATATATATATATATATATATATATATATATATATATATATATATATATATATATATATATATATATATATATATATATATATATATATATATATATATATATATATAATTTAATAATGTCGTGAAACTCTGACATTACCTTTCCTATTAGAGATAATTGCAAATTTTTGGTTACTGTAGATGTTGACCGAATGTCTCGCAGTTATTAGATTCCAGAAAATTTTAGTTACTTTTTAATTGTTGGATATAAGGTATTCGTGACCATACTCTAAAAACAGCGTAACACTTCCTCGCTTTAACTCTATCGTTTCAATATTAGGAAAATAATTTGTCAAATTCAAAAAAAATTATTTTAAACAAAACTATTTATTTTAATTAGATTTTCAAACTAACCCAATTGCTTCACACTTCAAGAATCTTACTTCCTTAGGACTCAAGCATAATTTTTAATTGGGGTAGAAGTTCCCATCTTTCGTGGGTAACCCTTACCCACGTGGACTACGCATCCTTGAGAGCAGTAAGCTTCCCTGTTTGGGACTCACTTATTTAAACTTATTCCTAGCAAAGGGATTTTGTGATGGGGTTGATTTATATTTTTCTGCTATTTATTTATTTTAACACTTTTTTAATTACTTTTAATTATTTTTAATTTTTAATTATATTTTAATTTTTTAATTATTTTTAATGTTTTAAAATTATTTTGTTATTTTTAATTTTTCAATTATTTAAAATAATTTAGTTTTAATTATTAATTTTTAGGAGGAGGGGAAAGGGGGTTGGTCAGATAGGACGCCTTATAGGGGCGGGATCCTCTGGGGTCTCACCCTGACCTTTGGGGTGACCCCCTGGGGGCATTCCACTGACTATTGATGTGGGTATGTTACTACTAACGTCCTTTTCCAACGTTATCTCTTCCCGCTTATGGGTTAAAATGTTTGAAAAATATCTGGAACCAGCACTTTCCTGCAGACATGTCATATGTAGTACTACTCAATATATATATATATATATATATATATATATATATATATATATATATATATATATATATATATATATATATATATATATATATATATATATATATATATATATATATATATCCTTTCCAGGATGAAAGAGGTCGCTTAATGCGTCGCACAATAATGAGATATGTTAACCTTTCTTTCGTTATGACTATGTCTATGATATCTCCAATGGTTAAGAAGCGATTTCCTTCATACGAACATATGGTAGAAGCTGGTATGGTAAAAGCATATTTGTGAAATATGCTTTTGTATTTTCTATCTTTTAATTTGTAGAGTAGTTACCAAAGCTAACAGTTGAATTATGGGTACTTCATGGTTTACTTTAACAGGTTCACAAAAACAAAACGAATGAAATTTTTTTTTATTTCATTAAATTTGGAATGAATTTTTATTTTATAATTTCGTCAAAAAATTAATTTTTTGTCTCTTCTCTCTCTCTCTATATATATATATATATATATATATATATATATATATATATATATATATATATATATATATATATATATATATATATATATATATATATATATATATATATATATATATATATATTGAGGTGGACCGGATAGTAATTTTTTACTACTCGGATGCGGATGCGGTTGCGGATATCCGCAGATGCGGATGCGGATAGTTTAATTTTTAAGAGTTTTTGCCAAAGATTCTTGGAATTTTAAATATAATATCCAGAATCTTTGTTAACAGGGTGTGGGATAGGGACTCAACTCTTAAACACCCCACCAACCTCTTTCCCCAACCTCAACCCATTTGGAAAAAGGTTATATATATATATATAAATTAGGGTTGGCCGAGCTCCGGAATTTTCCGCACCGCACCGCACCACACCACACCAGGTCGTCGTGCACCGCACCGCACCGCACCAACTGTCATTTGTTGCGCACCACACCGCACCGCACCGGAAGCAAAATGCGGTGCTCCGCACCGCACCGCACCAAACTCTAATCTAAGCGCACCGCACCGCACCGAAATCAGCGCACCACGCACCGCACCGCACCAACATATACAATTGAAGCATATATATATATATATATATATATATATATATATATATATATATATATATATATATATATATATATATATATATATATATATATATATATATATATATATATATATATATATACTCTCATCCTTTCTGCGTCCAACTCTCCGACCCCAGACTTAACCGCTATGCTCAATCTTACATGTACTCTACTGGTAAAGTCTGGAACACAATTCCATCATCTATTTTTCCAACTTCCTATGACTAACACGCCTTTAAAATCTGTGTATCGGGACATGTCGGCCATTTAAATTGATCCTATTTCTGGATTGCTTCTTAGCTCTGGTAGTAACTTGGTAGGCCTTTCCCCATCAGATATATATATATATATATATATATATATATATATATATATATATATATATATATATATATATATATATATATATATATATATATATATATATATATATATATATATATATATATATATATATATATATATATATATATATATATATATATATATATATATATATATATATATATATATATATATATATATATATATATATATATATATATATATATATATATATATAGTCAACAACAATTATTAAAGCTGGGATAGTGATACTGGAGTAGTCAACCTCTTGTCTTTCTCGCAGAGAGCAAAGAAAATATGGAGATTTTCAATGTCATGTTCCTACTAGACACAACGTTCAATGCAATTCTGACATTTAGATTCAAACCTTCGTCTGTCTTTAATATTCTCGCTATGTCTTTTTCTCGTAAGTCGTAATCTTTCATGGAAGGATCACAATACTTCTCTTTCAAAATAAGCTTCTGTGAGGTTGAATGTTCTGGGGCTCCTTCGAAATATGCTTAGTTTTCATAGGTGTGCTGTTTTCATTGTATATGGAGTACGTTTCACAGATCTGGGATGGTTCCACTCATGATGCTCTGGAAAAGATGGAGTCTAGGTCTTTTCGTCTTATCAGGTCTTTCGTTCACCCTAATTACTCTCCATAAATATATTTATATATATATATATATATATATATATATATATATATATATATATATATATATATATATATATATATATATATATATATATATATATATATATATATATATATATATATGGAGATTTTCAATGTCATCTTTCTACTCGACACAACGTTCAATGCATTTCTGAAATTGAAATATGCTACCTCGCAAAATTATCGTACCACTGAACATAAGGAACATAATAGCTTGAAAGAATACAGGATATAGATCACGATATGTTTAGTATTGTTCATAAATGTCGAGAGTTACAACATACACAGATAGTATGCAAAGGGATATGGGAACGGTCTCTTCAAAAACTATACATGGAGACAGAGGTTTAATGCGCAAAACGTGAATGAACCTGTAGGTATATGGGTTGTTTATTGGATGTGTTGATGGTTCTCCATTACCATATATCACCACCTCTCGACGTAATGATGGATTAGGATCATCATTCCATGCTGGATATAATGTTCCGTCTATTATACTAATGGATCGCGTTCCATAGGTCGACTAAGGTCTGCCGAAGTTCATTCAGCGTCATTGGTAGTGGGTTGAGCTGTCGTAGTGCTCATTCCAACATTTCCCACACATGCTCGATGGGATTTAGGTCCAAATTTATGAAGACCTTCGGAACTTGTCGATTTGAATCTTCACTACTGTAGGTACTCGTGAGCACACCTGGATGCCAAGTATTTTCTTTCATAAGGATGAACCCCGAATCGATGTATGGCGTATAAGGTATTTTATAAGGTTCAAGGATTTTTGTAATTTATTGTTCGACGGTCAGGGACCCTTCACGAAGGATGCAGAGGTTTGTACGGGCGGTTAGAGAAATATCTCCCCACACTATGACCAACCCACCACCATATGGCACCTAACCTTTAATTTTACACGCTGCGTATTTTCCGTTGGGCTGCTGATACACCCTTTGACGTTAGTCGGAACTATGGAGATTGAATCTGGACTCGTCTTTAAATAGGACACGTCCCCACTGGCGAAATGGCCAATGGACAAAGGATATCGTTGTACGATGATCTTTCGTGAGA
>SEYY01000334.1:21525-31525 GCA_009176605.1 Armadillidium nasatum
AAGGAGGAAGGTTGGAGCATAGGCACTCCAATGGGAGTCAAGGGTACACTAGAGACCCTCTGAGAAGATGAAACGCGAAAAGGAACGAACCTATGTATATATACATATATATATATATATTAGTGATGGATCAGATGTCATTTTTTTCTCATTTGCGGATGCGGATATTGAATTTTCGTCAAGTGCAGAGAAATGAGTTTTTGGTGTCTCGAAGAATAGATTTTGCACGATTCCGGGATGAAATATAAGTCAAGGTGCAAGTTCGGAAGCACAAGTTTTGAGAACCACAGGAGGGATACGCCTTTTTTGTGTTCAGCTGAGAGAGAAAGAGAGAGAGAGAATTACGTCTTTAGAAGAAATTACAATTTTAGGCATAAATGAGTGTAAGAACAGCACCGGAATCGTCTAAGATTGAATTAGAGGCAAAAGTTTGAGCAAAGAATTTAGCTTTTGAGGAAGGCAAAACGTCACTTGAACCGTCAGAAGAAGAACAAACAAATTTAGAGTTGACATTTTTTTTTTTTTTTTTTTTTTTTTTTTTTTGCAAAATGCCAGAAAGAACGAGACGAAGAGAAACCAGAAATATTATTGCATTTTCTTCGGAGAAAAGAGTTTTAAGTGTTAGGAAGGATAGAAGACAACGGTAATCTGAAGGCAGCATCCCGTCGGCGGATAGTGCAAGAACAAGCAGAGTTAAACTAAGGTTTGTTAGGTTTAGTAGAAGAGAAAGAATATGTATTGTACGCCTCTATCCCAGAGAGAGAATCACTTCACCTATGCGCTCTGCGCACTCCGAGGGACCCCTCCCACGGAAATAGTAATCATTTCATGGGAAATCAGGAAAGTACAACCGCGAGTCAGACCTGTTAATGACACCGGAATGCCATAAACGTCTCCGTCTCATTCATTACTCCATTTTTACTTCACTTGGAACGGTCTCCATAGCCCCTAGTGGCTTTTTACTGTATATATTTCTTACTATTGGAAGACTTTCCTCCTTACAACTTAGGGACCGACCGGGGCAGGGACCGGGGTTCTGGTCGGGGTTTCCTAAAATTTGTAAAGAGGTCAAAAGCACTGAAATTTTAGGTTAAGAAAATTAGATATAAATTTAATTGAGGTTTATTTAATTGTAAGGAAGTAGTAGAATAGCCAACATTCACTTAAATTAATGAATATACGCATTTTCTTCGAAAAAATTTCAAAAAATTAGTTTTGTATGGTAAAAGTTTAAAAAAAGTACAAAAATTTTAAAAAATAAAAAATTTCTAATTCATAATAGTGATTCAACAGGTTTTACCTAGGTAAAACCCTAAGGTAAAGTTTAATAAAATGTAAAATATAAAATTATCAATTTAACCTGTATTTATACATATTTTTTGTTATTTCATTGTTATGTATCAAACTTTTATCATTTAGCTACATTATTTAAAAATTATTATTTTGTTTATACTTTTAGTCAATATGGCTAAAAGATCAGCTTCTGCAGTATTGGAGTACTTTATAATGTTTCAGGATAGGCTCGAAATAGCTAAATGTAACATCTGCAGTCAGAAAATTAGAAGAAAACCTCCGGGTGCCACAAGTAAGAAAATTTCAACCAAATCTTTATGGAGTATCTAAAATCAAAACACAAAGATGAACATTCACTAGCAGAAAAGGAGCGGTCAAAAGAAACAGAAAAGAAAAAAATCTTAATTTTCTTATATTTTGTTTGAAATTTTTTTTTATTATTTGACTGATTGAGCTGAATTTTTCAAGGTTTATGCATTTTTTCACGAAGTTCTGAGTTGATTTCGAGCAATTTTTTTAGTCTATAACGATTTGAAAGTTATTTGGGCTCAAAGTTGAAAGAAAATGAATAACTGGGTCAAACAACTGGTCCACATGAGCTGAAAATTTAACTGAATAATTTTAGCCCCAATTTCTTGCATTGGTGGGAATAGATTTTTGATATCACGTCTAGAAAAAAAGTTATAAGCACTTGAAATTTTTTTTCAAAAATCATACCCTTCTGGAGGAAAAAATTATTTAAAAAAAAATACTATCTACTAATTTTTTTATTTGTGGATATTATTTATAGGAGGGATAGGGCAACAACATTTACTTAGTGCATTATTAAATGCTATTTGTTTGAATCGAGATATAGCCTCTTAAACTTTGGAAATTTTTGAAATTTAGTCAAAAATAGACCTTTTTGAAGGCTATCTCGAAACCAACGAATCGCATCGAATAAAGTATATAGAGGAATTTGTAGCCCCACCCCTCTTTTATACATTCACAAAAATAAGAAATGTTATAGTTGTATTTTTATTAAAAAAATTTTGAAAGGTGGATTTTTTTTTAAAAAAATATTTTTTGTCGATAGTTGGTCAGTTTTTGGCTTATAACATTTTTTCTATAACTCTGGGAACAAAAGTCTATTAAAACTTTTGTAGGCCATAGAATTTTGAATATATAATCCAACTTTCAGCTCATTTTAAAAAGTTGTTTGGCCCCGCCATTCTTTTGAATAAGGGTCAAATTTCCCCCCACCCAAAAAAAAAAAAAAAAATTAACCGTAATAGACTCGGAAAAAAAGCTAGAAATGGACTTTTTTTTACCGGTAAAAAATATATATACACTAAAAATTTCAGCAGAATCGGCTGAAAATTTAAAAAAAAAAAATGAAACTTTTAAGTATAATTTGCCATTTTAACCCCGGTTTTCCCTGATTTTTAGCCGGGGCCGGGGTTGGCCGGGGCCGGGGCCCCGATTGGTTCATATTACAACTATCAATTGAAGCTATTAGGGTAACCTTCTCTTTCCTTTAACCTCTAACCTCTAACCTCTGATCTGTCTTGTATTTCAAATTGGGGAAGAGCAATATGTTTTTTTCAATGCCTTCAAGACTCAGTTCCTCCATCTATCTACTCTACCCAAACTTCCACACAGTTATGGCATCTATTTCAAAAGCAAACCAGTCACACCTTCGTCTGTCCTTTATATTCTCGGTGTTTCTTTTTATCGTGATCTTTCATGGAAAGATCACATTGCTTCTCTTTTTAAACAATCTTCCAAGAGATTGGGTGTTCTGAGTGTGTTGCTTACTCTTCATATAGGTGTTACTCGCTCCTGTATGAAGTACGCCTCATACACCTGGGGAGGTTCCATTTCTAAATCGCTCATGTAAACGGTGAAATCTATTACTTTTTGTCTTATAAATTCTTTTTATCACTAATTCTCTCCAGTTTCTTTCTGCTAGTTGAATTGTCGTGTCATATACTATCATTATTACAACTGCACTGCTCTACTGAACTCTCTTGTCGAAGAATTCCTCCATACAGAAGGGCTCTTGCGATACGCCATTCTACACAGTCTCATTCCTTGTTTGTCCAACCCTCTGACCCGAGACTTAATCGCTATGCTCAATTTTAAATGAATTTCACTGATAAAATATGAAGCACACTTATTTCATCAACTTTAACAACTTCCTTTGATTCGCACATGTTCAAAAACCGTGTATCAACTTGTCGGCCTGAATCAATTTGGATTTCGATTAGATACTCCAACTCTGATGGAAATTGATAGCCCTCTGGTCTTTGTCCACTGAAGGAAACAAAATTATATATATATATATATATATATATATATATATATATATATATATATATATATATATATATATATATATATATATATATATATATATATATATATATATATATAAGTGATGTATCGGAAGTCAAATTTTCAGTATCCGCTAATGCGGATGTCTATTTTTCACATTCGCGCATGCGGATTTCCAATGTTCCACATCCGAGGATGCAGATATTTACGTTCCTATATATAAAAGCTATAGGTTCATATGAGAGAGGACGCAGCGCCACCCTACGCGATGAAAGTACCCTCCACTGGTCATACCCCGCGGAGTGATAGAATGGGCTAGGGTCTCAAGTGTACGCGCTCCTCATATTGGAGTGTCTATGGCCCCATTTCCTTTCCACTCCATTTCTTCACATGTTCCAACAAATTTACAAGGGCTTACTTATACATAACATATTGAAATAGTTAATTAAAATAGCAAAATTTAAATCAGCCTCGGAGATGCTTGGAGGGACGGTATCCAATGAATGCCCCTCATCCACCTATGACCCCATCAAAACTTAGGAGTTGGCAGCTTTCTATGATGGGGATGATGCCGCCAAGAACTTGCCTATGGCATGCCTGGGTTCACTGTCTTCTTTTTTTTAATTAATTTCTGTAACATTCGCGGTCTTTTTTCTAATTTTCCCTTTGTCGAACACCATCTCTTATTCTAAACCTCATCTCTTGTTCTTAATCGGAACTCGGGTGCTTGGGTGCGCTGACAACAAAACTTATTCTGTTACCTCCTACTGCCTCTATCCTCAATTTTCAGTCGATGTTGTTTGTTTTCCTGTCTCTATTTCGGAGTCTTCTGAACTCTCTACTCTATGGCTTAAACTCTCCTACAATTGTTCCTCTAAATTTATTTGTTTTATCTATTAATCTTCTAATTCTACTGACTATAAATTTTTTTCGATTATTTAAACTCTAAAATAGAGCATATTCTTTCATCTCCTTTCTCCGATATCATTTTAGGTGATTTCAATGTTCACAACCATCAATGGCTTTCATCTAGTTCTCATGATCCAGCTGGTGAACTCGCCTACGACTTTTCTATCCAGAACAACCTTAAGCAGTTGGTGCAGCTCCCTACCCGTATCCCTTACCGTCTTGGTTATGAATGCAACATAATTAATCTTTTCCTAGCCTCTCATCCTTCTCCTTGTACTGTTAAACTCTTTCTTCCTCTGGGTTCGTCCAATCACTTTATCTCAGTTTCTTGTTCTTTCTTCAAGTCTTTCGCAAGAACGACTCCCGTTTTCGGCGAGGAGACTATTCTAGCATTTCGGTGTCGCAAACTGGTTTACTTGCGGTTGTACTTTTTTGATTTTCCATTGAATGATTACTGCTTCCTTGGGAGGGGTCCCTCAGAATGTTCTGAATAGGTGATTCACTCTGGCATAAGGATCCTACATTCCATATTCTTTCCCTTCAACTAAACCTAAAAAACCTTGGCTTAACTATCTTTTCACGTGCTATCCGCGGCAGGGATGTTGCCTTCAGAGAAAACCGACGACTTCTAACTCCAGAAAATCATAAACTTATATTTCATTCCGGAATCGGGCAAAATCTATTCTTCATAACACCAAAAACTCTTCTCCCAAACTTTTCCCTCTAACTCTACCTTAGACGATTTCGGAACTATTCCTCCTCATTCAACCCCTTCTAACTCATTTATGCCTAACATTGTAATTTCTTCTAAAGATGTAATTTCTGCTCTCTCCGAGCTTAACACTAAGAAGATAAATGGTCATGATGGTATTCCTCATGTGGTTCTCAAAACTTGTGCTTCTGAGCTTGCACCCTGCCTTGGTAACCTATTTCGTTTTTGTCTTTCTGCTTCAACCTTCCCTTCTTGCTGGAAGCGTGCCCGCGTTCAGACATTGCAGAAGAAGAAGGGACCCCTCTCAAAATTCTAACTATCGTCCTATTTCTTTAACTTCCGTTCTTTCTAAAGTATTTGTAAACACCTCAATACTTCTAATCTCATCTCTGATTGAGAGTATGGCTTTCTTAAAGAACGCTCTACTGGTGATCTTATTTCCCATCTTTCTGACTCTTTGTCCTCCGCTCTTCGAGTTTCGGTGAATCTTTCGCTGTGGCGCTAGACATATCGAAAGCCTTAGATAGAGTCTGGCACAAAGCTTTAATTTCCAAACTTCCCTCTTTCGGAATCTATCCTTCTCTCTGTGATCTCTCTAATTTCTTTTTTGGTCATTCTAAATCAGATATTATAAACTGCCACCGTTCCACCTTTAAATCTATATATAGTGGTGTTCCTCAAAGATCTGTCCTATCTCCAACTCTGTACTTTTCATTAAAGACCTTCTCGCTATTACTTCAGCACCTATCCACTCCTATACTGATTACCCCACCCTTCGTTATTCCTTTTACTTTGAAAGACGCTCCTTCAAACAACAGTTAACTGTCGCAAGAAAAGTGGCCTTGGAGCAACTGACCTCTGATTTTTCTCTATTTCAGATTGGAGTATAGAAAGCATGGTCGTTTTTACTGCCTCATAAATTCAATTCCTCCTTCTATCTGGTCGACACAACCTTCCACTCAACTATTGCATCTTCTTCGAAAACGCTTGACTCAAACCTTAATCTGTCTTCAATATTCTTGGTGTTTCTTATTCTCGTGATCTTTCTTGGAAATTTCGCATTTCTTCACTCTCGAAACAAGCTTCTAAGAGGTTGGGTGTTCTGAGGCACTTTGTGATTTTTTTTCGCCACCCCAGTTTGCTCTTTATAGTGTTGTTGTTCGCCCCCCTATGGAGTACACCTCGCACATGTGGTGCCACACATATAGCTCTTCTCGAAAAGGTGGAGTCTTGGGTTTTTCGTCTTATAAACTCTTTTGCTCTTACTCTCTCTAGTCTTTCCTAACCGTATTGTTGCGTCACTTTCTGTACTATAGCTATTGCAACAGACTCTGCTCTTCAGAACTCTCACGTCGCATACCTCCTCTATTGAGAAATTGATAAATTTATCAACGTGTTCCGCTATCAGACGGTACCAGTGAAAGCTTAATGTTCTATTATGAGGATTTTTGTGAGGGGAAATGAGTGAGATCGAGGGATGTGAGCGGAAGATTACCTCGTCATGCTCTTTCCTGTGCGTTTTTAATAACTTACTCTTCCATTTTTCTATGAGTATGTCCATTTTTTCTAAGTTTCTTCAAACTTAATATATCGAAAGTGATTTAGGTTAGTATGTTTGTATAAAGTTAGGTAATGAGTGTAAGGATATTTGAAGTTTGATATTAGTTCTTGTATTAAGAAATGTAGGAAGTTACTAAAATGAAAATGATTTCCATGTTAGAATGTGGAGTCTTTACATATATTAATAGTTGAAGATTAAATAAAGTTTCTATTCTGCTGTTGAAAGACATTATTTTATTTAGGTTGTGTGTTAATGGTATGAAATTAGTATATTGAATTAAATAATTTATGTTTGACGACTGAAATAATGATTGTTCAGTTTTATGTTATGCTTAAATACACTTTTACTCCCAGTACAGTTTTTATTTTTTTCATATTTACCTGTACTTATGTACGTATTTTTCATCGGTGTTTAATGAAATCCATCCTCATAAATTATTATGTAAATAAGTAAATAGAAGCTTGCTTATATCTATGCGAGTGTATGAATTTAGGTAATTGTTATTGTTATTAGAGAAAGAAAAACATTTTGAGCTAACAAAGTTACTCTTGTTTTATGTATTAGTTCAGTAAAATATGATTTCATCTATGTATTTCTTTGTTTAAATATATATACTTTGTTTATGCTAATACGTAAAAACAGGTATTTAAAGAAATATTAGTATGTTATGAAAAGTAATGTAGGAAGATATGTAGTTACGAAAATCTATCTTAGGTATGTAATCTCCTTTCACATCCTTATCTCTGTGCATAGCAAAATAACAACCATCTATATAAAAAATCATTCTAAACATTCAGAGTAGCATATAGGAACGTTAGAAAATAATTAGAATATGTATGAATAATAAAAATATATATAGGTAAACTAGACTTCAGATAGAAAAATAAATTTATTATTTGTGTTAGTGTTATGAATGATGAAGAAAAATAAGAAGTATACACTTTGATGATCACTTCAGTGCTCATTGTTAATGATAAGTTGTGTTTAAGCAGTTAGTTCCTGATCAAATGTGTTAAAGAAATTAAGATTTAAATTTGTTTATACGTTAAAAGTTAGACAATGTATGATGTTATAAAGTATGTTTCGAAGATCTTAAAGATATAAATGTATGCAAGGTCATACAAATTATGTTAGAGGAATTACGGCATGACTTTTTAATCATATTAAATGGCTAAAGTTGAAGGATGTGAGGAGTATTAAGGAACATGTTGAAGAACGTGAGACGAAATTTTAAGTAAAAATTCTGAAAATCATATGTTGAAGATATTTCGGTTTGCCTTTGGTCATGCTTAAATGTTGAATTTAGAATAAACATAGAGATAAATGTTATACGAATAAGAGTTTGGGGTAAGAAATGTATGAGTTAGGGAGATGTATGTTTGTCTTTAATCATGCCTTAGTGAAAAGGGTAGGTTAAATACAGATTCAAGTTATATATTAATGAGGCATGAGGTGTGAAATGCATATAAAGACTCAATAAATGATGTGCTAGAGGGAAATAGACATGTCATTGATCATGTCTTAATGATAAAAAGTTTAGTGAGCTATGATGAAAAAAGATATATATTGAAAGATTTAGATAAGAAATGTATGTAAGACTATAAAATGCATGTTAGAGAAATGATGGAATGTTTGGCATGTTGAAGTGTTAAAGTATATGAATATTTTAAGGTATATGTTTGGAAGATTAGGGTATGAAATGTATGTCGATATCTATAATTGTGTACTGAGAGATGTTAGCATGTCTTTGATATTGTTTTAATTATAAAAAGTTCAGTGAGCAATAGTGAAATATAATATATTTTGAAGGATTTAGATAAGAAATGTATGTAAGGATCTAAAATTGCATTTCAACCAGTCAACTATCACTCCCGCTCCCACCCTTATCATCTCCCCATATATACCATACTTTCCTGCCGACTTTCTCTTTTTCACCTTTCCCAGAGCTACTTTTAATTCCTTTCTACAAATATTCCCATCTTCTTTTAACAACATCCTCTCATTATTCTCCACTACTTCCTCGCCTCCCACCCACCGTCAACAAATCATTAAAGTGTCTCTTCCATCTCTACCCCACCTCCCTCTCTCCTTGCACCACATCACCATATATATATATATATATATATATATATATATATATATATATATATATATATATATATATATATATATATATATATCTCTATATCTCTCTCTCTCTCTCTCTCTCTCTCTCTCTCTCTCTCTCTCTCTCTCTCTCTCTCTCTCTCTCTCTCTCTCTCTCTTCTCTCTCTCTCTCTCTCTCTCTCTCTCTCTCTCTCTCTCTCTCTCTCTCTCTCTCTCTCTCTCTCTCTCTCTCTCTCTCTCTCTCTCTCTCTCTCTCTCTCTCTCTCTCTCTCTCTCTCTCTCTCTCTCTCTCTCTCTCTCTCTCTCTCTCTCTCTCTATATATATATATATATATATATATATATATATATATATATATATATATATATATATATATATATATATATATATATATATATATGTATATATGGTATCTTACTGAATGGTTGGGTTCCTCTCATACTGATCAAGTAGGGGAAGAGGCCGAATCATTCAGCATTCTCAACGATCTGGAGCAACTGATTAAAGAACCAACACACATTCCGGATCGTCCTAACCAATTCTTAAAAACACTTTTGACTTATGTTTCACTACTAGTCCTTCTCTCTATAAATACGCTGTCTTTGCACCTATTGGTAAATCTGACCACAACCTATTTACTCTTAATTTTCAAGCTTTCTCTCCAACTGCTCCACCCTGCTCTAAACGTATCTTCTGGCACTTTGATCGTGCTAACTGGGAGGCTTTGCGTTGCTTCTATGCTAACTATCCTTGGATGAACTGTTTTGTTTCTGAAGATGCGTCAGTCTCCGCTGATAAGGTGGAGGCTGTAATCGTTAATGGGATGAGCAGGGTCATTCCTTCTTCAATTAAATCTTTTTCTCCTCAAATTCCTTGGTTCGATCGCGCCTGCTCTCTTGCCATTCAGGCAAGAGGCACCGCGTATCGGGGGCGGAAAAACTCTCCTTCTCCTATCACTTGCTAATTTTCATTCTGCTTTGAATCGTTGCAGGGATATTCTTCGACGAGCAAAGCGGGCCTTCACTAAAAGAAGGTTTGTGGAGCTCCTAAACTCTCCTCCTGATAAATCTTTCTGGCCTCTTGCCAAAAACATCTCTTACAA
>SEYY01000334.1:39025-51525 GCA_009176605.1 Armadillidium nasatum
AATCTTAGCCCCAATTTGTCAATTCTTTGCGAAACGATTTTGGATATCACGTCTTGGAAAAAGTTATAACCACTCAAATTTTTTTTTGTAAAAAATCCTTCCCTTCCGTTGAAAAAAAATTATTTAAAAAAAACCCTACTTACGAATTTGTTTGTTTTTGGATATTGTTTAGAGGAAGGATAGGCCTACAACTTTTGTTTAGAGCATAATTTAATGCTATTTGCTTAGAGAAAGATCTGGCCTCTCAAATTTTTAAAATGTTTTGAAAATTGGCACAAAAATGGACCATATTTGAAGGGCTATATCTTGGAACAAGCGAATCGGATCGAATAACTTATGGAGAGGAATTTGTAGCCCATCACTTCTCTATGCAACTACTCAAAATACGCTATATAGTTATTGTATTTTTTTTACAAATATTATTTTTTACAAAAACTTGGATTTTTTAAAAAAACATTTTGGACTTTCGATACTTGGTCAGTATTGGGCTAATAGCATTTTGAATTGCGGGAATAAAAAAAATGAATAGCGGGTCAAACCACTGGATCACATGAATGAAAATGTAACTGAACAATCTTAGCCCCAATTTGTTAATTCTGTGGGAGACGATTTTGGATATCACGTCTAGAAAAAAAGTTATAACCACTCAAATTTTTTTTTTTGAAAAAAATCTTACCCTTCCGGTGGAAAAAATTATTTAAAAAAAAACTCTACCTACAAATTTGTTTATTTTTGGATATTGCTTAGAGGAAGGATAGGCCTACAACTTTTGTTTAGAGCATTATTAAATGTTATTTGTTTAAAGAAAGATATAGCCTTTCAAGTTTTTAAAATGTTTTGAAAATTGGCAAAAATGGACCTTATTTGAAGGGCTATATCTTTTAACATGCTTATCGGATCGAATAATCTATGGAAAGGAATTTGTAGCCCCATCACTTCTCTATGCAAATAAAAAAAATACGTTATGTAGTTATTGTAGTTTTTTTAAATATTTTTTTTACTAAAACTTGTATTTTTTAAAAACATTTTGGACTTTCGATACTTGGTCAGTATTGAGCTAATAGCATATTTTTTTGTGTAACTCTGGGAGCAAAATACTATTAGAAGTTTTTGTAGCAAATAGATTTAGGAACACACCCTCCAAATTTCAGACCAAAAAAAGTTTTCATGTGACCTCACCGTAGATTTGAACATATCTTAAATTTCCGAAATAACTTTTAAACCTTAAATCTCTTGTAAAAACGTTAGGAATCGAGTTTTTTCATCGGGAAAAAAAGCTATCTATGTTGATATTTTCAGGAGAATTGGATGTACAATTTTTTTAAACAAATTGGACCGTCCCCTTAAATATATGAATGTGCCTAATGGTTTAGGAAATAACTCAACGGATAGAAAAAGTTGACAATGTGTATGTCCGGCTATGTTTTCGTTATTTGCTTGTGTTCTCTGAAGATAATTTACGTTAGTGTGCGTGTATGTAACATATAATATCAGATGTCTAACTAAGAAATTTTATTAATCTTGAAGAGATTATAAATGTTGAATCACATGTTTTGTTATCGCTTATATGCTTATATAGCTGTGTACATGTGTGAGTGTAGAACTATTTATGTAATGAAAATGGCTATTAATAGTATAAATGTATCAGTCGACCAGGTGTTTGAAGAAAAAAGAAATAAAATTTAATATTTTAGAGAAAAATGTTAATAAAATAAATATTTTGAAGTTCTAAGCAGTGTAAGGTAGTTTGTGAAAGAGAAATGTTAAGGATATAGACAAAGTGTGGCAAAATACAAAGTTTTTACGTTATATTGAATAATGGTAATACTCAAAGGTGAATGAGTAAGTAGTTAGTTTGTATAGCCTAGATATAGATAATGTTACATATATGTTAACTAGAATTGCTAAATTTTATGAATTCACATGGTGTCAGAAACCTTTGTTTGAGTGGTTGTACTGGTGATATATTGGTATCTTAAGCATGTTACGTTAAGCTCGTTTAAAAAAAACTTAAGAAAATAGATGAAGTGTGGAAATACAAAGTTTTTACGATCTACTTAAATTGAATGTTGGTGTCACTCGTAAATAAATAAGTTGTTAGTTTGGATAGCCCCGGTATTGATAATGTATATACGTTAACTAGAATGGCGAAATTTTGAAATTTCTTTGTCTGCTATGGACAGAAAACTTTAGTATGAGTGCTTGTACTGTTGGTATCTTAAGCACGGTAGTGTAAATTAGATTATAAAGAACCATAAGAAAATAGGTGAAGTTTGCAAATACAAAGTTTTTACGAGCTGTTAATATGTTGAATGTTGGTACCACTCGAAAGTAAATGAATAAGTTATTAAGTTTGCATAGCCTCGATATTGATAATGTAGCATGTATATTAACTAGATGTGAAAATTTGGGTATTCTTATGTTAAGTAGATTTGGGAAATTTTGGTATTATGTTTGGTGCCGTTAGAAATCTTAGTATGAGTGTTTGTATTGCTAAATATGTTGTTAAGTATGTCGACTCTTGATATGCATTCAGTGTAATGGGATGTGACATATAAGTCCATATGGATGAAGATTAATTATAATAATAATAATAATTCCTTGAGAATAGGCATAATAGGCTACGAAGTTTCGACCCGGGTTTGTGTATATTCCATTCATCATTATATAATTATGTTTGGGTGTCTTTTTATTTAGTTGAGTGTAACGTTTTTCCATATATATATATATATATATATATATATATATATATATATATATATATATATATATATATATATATATATATATATATATATAAGATCCATGATATTGCAGAGCAAATGAGTTTGGGAATGTATATTTTTGTTTGTTTGTGCTTAAACGAGATGTATATGTGTATGTAGGAAGAGTTATGACGAGTGCTGGTGAAGACTCGGTGTTTATCATGAGAGATTGGCAAAATATGCAGGAAAACTGGATAAAAGGGGAATTAACATATGCAGAATATGAATTTTACTATCTTTCAAGATTAAGCATTTCGGCTCTTGATATGGATCAGGTATAATGAGCTTTAATATGTTTATAATGGTAAAAATTAATAATTATAATAATAATTAATAATAATAATATTATTACTAATAATAATAATAATAATAATAATAATAATAATAATACTAAGTTCTTAAGAATTGGCATGATTCTATGGCTAAGTTTCGACCTGGTTTTATGTATGTGCCATTCATCAATGTCAGGGAAAAAAGTATGGTGATATTTACCTGGATATTTAAAAGGAAAGTAAAAAAAGTGGAATATATATGTAAATGACAGTTTGGATTATGGTGATTAATTGGTTATCAACGGTGTTATTATGTTCCCATCAATTAATGTTGATAAAAAGGCAAAAAGGTCCTGTTCTAATTCCCTGAAATGTTGTTTTTATGAGAATGGAATTATATTTCCATCAATCAATGTCAAAAAAAATGTATAAAGGTTAACAAATTCTAATTTCCACTTTGTTGAACATCACCTCTCTTCTTCTAGACCTCACCCCTTATTCTTGACAGAAACTCAGATGTTTGAGCGTTCTGATAGCAAACCCTATTCTGTTTCCTCCTATTGTCTCTATCCTCAATTTTCAGCCAAAGGCATATGTGCGCAACGATGTCGTTTGTTCTCGTGTCTATAATTTGGAGTCTTCCGAATTTTCCACCTTATGGCTTAGGCTCTCTTGCCACTCTACGACTAAATTCATTTGTTCAGTTTATTTATCTCCTAATTCTACTGACTATGCCAAATTCTTCGACTATTTAATTAAACTCCAAAATAGAGCACATTCTCTCTTCTTCTCCTTTCTCTGAAATCATCATATTAGGTGATTTCAAAGTTCACCACCGCCAATGGCTTTCTCTATGATACAGCTGATGAACGTGCCTTCCATTTCGCTATCCAAAACGACCTTGAGCAGTTGGTGCAGCTCCCTAATCGTATCCCTGATCGTCTTGGAGATGAACCCAACATTCTTAGACCTTTTCCTAACTTCTAATCTTTCTCCTTATACTGTTAAACTCTTTCCTCCTCTGGGTTCCTCCGATCACCTTCTTATCTCTGTATCCTCTTCTATCTCTTCAAGTCTTCCGCAGGAAAGACCACCTTCTACGGAAAGGAAACGTTTGTGGCACTTCGGTGCCGCAAGCTGGTCGGACTTAGCGGTCGTACTTCTTTGATTTCCCGTGGAATGATTATTGCTTCCGTGGGAGGGGTCCCTCGGAGTGTGCAGAACGCATTACCGAGGTGATTCTCTCTATCATGGAGGCATACATTCCATATTCTTTCCCTTCTACTAAACCTAACAAACCTTGGTTTAACTCTGCTTGTTCTCGTGCTATCCACCGCAGGGATGCTGCCTTCAGGGATTACCGTCGTCTTCAAACTCCAGAAACTCACGCTTCTTATATTTCATCCTGGAATCGTGCAAAATCTATCCTTCGTAACACTAAAAACTCCTTTCTCCGTAGAAAATGCAATAATCTTTCTGGTTCCTCTTCTTCACGTTCTTTCTGGCATTTTGCCAAAAATGTCAATTCTAACTTTGCTTCTTCCTCTTTTCCTCCTTTAATATCTTCCGACGGCACCTCTGCTGTTTTACCTTCTTCTAAAGCTGAACTCTTTGCTCAAACTTTTGCCTCTAATTCAACCTTAGACGATTCCGGAGCTATTCCTCCTCCTTCAACCCTCTCTAACTCAATTATGCCTAAAATTAGAATTTCTTCTAAAGATGTCATTTCTGCTCTCTCTGAGCTTAATACTAAGAAGGCGTACGGTCCTGATGGTATTCCTCCTGTGGTTCTCAAAACTTGTGCTTTCGAGCTTGCACCCTGCCTCGGTAAACTATTTCGTCTTTGTCTCTCTACTTCAACCTTTCCTTCTTGCTGGAAACCTGCGCTCATTCAACCTGTGCCGAAGAAGGGAGACCCCTCTCAACCCTCCAACTACCGTCCTATTTCTTTGACCTCCGTTCTCTCTAAAGTTTTCGAATCTATCCTTAACAGGAAGATTTGGAAGCATCTCAATTCTTCTAATCTTCTCTCTGATCGCCAGTATGGCTTTCGTAAGAAACGCTCTACGGGTGATCTTCTTTCCCTTCTCTCTGACTCTTGGTATTCCGCTATTCGGCATTTCAGTGAATCTTTTGCTGTCGCGCTGGACATATCGAAAGCCTTCGATAGAGTCTGGCACAAAGCTTTGATTTCCAAACTTCCCTCTTTCGGTATCTATCCTTCTCTCTGTGATCTCGCTAATTTCCTTTCCGGTCGTTCTATAGCAGCTGTTGTAGACGACCACCGTTCATCCTTTAAATCTATTAACAGTGGTGTTCCTCAGGGTTCTGTACTATCACCAACACTTTTTCTACTCTTCATTAATGACCTTCTCTCTATCACCTCATCTCCTATCCACTCCTATGCTGATGACTCCACACTTCATTATTCCTTCCATTTTGAAAAAAGTCCCACCCAACAGCAGTTGATAGACTCGAGAAGGGTAGCCTTGGAGCAACTAGCTTCAGATTTTTCTCGTATTTCAAATTGGGGCAGAGAAAACATGGTTGTTTTCAATGCCTCAAAAACTCAGTTCCTCCATCTCTCCACTCGACACAATCTTCCACACAACTATGATATCCTCTTCGAAAACACACAACTCAAGCCTTCATCTGTCCTTAATATTCTTGGTGTTTCTTTTTCTCGTGATCTTTCTTGGAAAGATCACATTACTTCTCTTTCAAAACAAGCTTCTAAGAGTTTGGGTGTTCTGAGGCGCCTTCAGAATTACTTCACGCCACCCCAGTTGCTTGCTCTATATAGCGGTGTTGTTCGTCCCTGTATGGAGTATGCTTCGCACATCTGGGGTGGTTCCACACATACAGCTCTCTTAGAGAAGGTGGAGTCAAGGGCATTTCGTCTCATCAACTCTCCTGCTCTTACTAACTCTTCAATCTCTTTCTGCCCGTCGAATTGTTGCGTCACTCTCTCTTTACTATCGCTATTACAACGGACACTGCTCTTCAGAACTCTCTCGTTGCATACCTCCTCCATTGAAAAGAGCTCGTGAGACACGCCTTTCTACACATTCTCATCCTTTCTTTGTCCAACTCTCCGACCCCAGACTTAACCGCTATGCTCAGTCTTACATATACTCTACTGGTAAAGTCTGGAACACACTCCCTTCATCTGTTTTCCCAACTTCCTTTGACTTGCAAACTTTCAAACGCCGTGTGTCTGGACACGTCGGCCACCATCGACCATGATAATAGATCTTTTCCAACTCCGGTGGAATTTGGTAGGCCTCTGGCCTTTGCCCACCGGAGGAGACATAAAAAAAAAAAATAATAAATATTTACATGAAAATTTAAAAGGTACGTCGAATAAATGGAGTATATATGTTAATGACAGGTTGGGTTAAGGTGACAAACGGTGTGAACAATAGTTTCATTGTTTCCATCAATCCATCAATGTTAAGAAAAAGGCAAAAAAGTCTAGGTCTAATTACCTGGAAAGCGGTATTTATTAGGATTGGTTTATATTTTCATCAATAAGTGTCAAAAAAATGGTAAAAAGGCTCGCAAATATTTACCTGGCCTATGGAAAAAGGGGTCTGGGCTTAGAGTTGTGCAATGTTTTTTGATAATACCCTTTGGTGATTGGGTGAATATGAAAAAGGGGTGGGGCTTAGCCTTGTTTTGTGCTAAGGCCCTCTGGTAATTGCCTGAATATCATTAGTTTCTGCTCTTGGAAGTTCGGGTGGACTTGGTTAGTCTTGGGGGAATATTATCCTAAGTAAAGTAAAAATGTTATAATAATATATTGTGAAATTATATATTACAGGTTTATGCACTTCCATTTGTTTTTTAAAGTAATTCGGTGTTACATTATGTTTATATCACTTATTAAATATTTAAAATACATAGTTTTATTTGAATGAAATGTTTTCGAAATGTTAATTTATAATTTTCATTTAATATTTAGTGAAATTTGTTTAAAATGTTTAGTGATAAAGTTTTTCTTCTTAAAAATTTCTTAATTATTTTAAAAGCTAAACGCAAAAATAAGTTAATTTAGACATGAATAATTTTAAAAATATTCACGTCTAAATAAATATATATTTTGGAAACAATTAAGAATGTGTGTAAATGAGCTCATGTTTATGTCTTAGTTAGTTGAATGTAACGTTTACCAGTTTATGTTTAAATATCTTCATCTACTGCTAAGAAGCCTGATCCTGCATACTGATTATATATATATATATATATATATATATATATATATATATATATATATATATATATATATATATATATATATATATATATATATATATATATATATATATAGTTTATGATTGGACCATGTGGAAAAAAAAATTCATTTAACCTATTTCAATTTCTTAGGATTTTTAACAAAAAATGAAAAAAAAATATTTGAAAACTTGGATGAAATGTACCCACAACCGAAATACTGGATGCCTTTAGTCTGGGCAGGAACAATCGCATCGCGTGCCAGGAAAGAAGGCCGAATAAGAGATGATTTTGGAGTTAAGACTATCTTGGACACTATAAATATTTTCAGGGCTAGTTGTGGAGCATTATTGGGCTACGATACTATAAGTGTTCCACTAGTTTATACTCAGGTGTGTTTTAATGATATATATATATATATATATATATATATATATATATATATATATATATATATATATATATATATATATATATATATATATATATAGTGTATCATAGTATGTAAGATCCACTCTGACAGTGGACAAGGGACATCTATTCAACGGAAAAAGTTTATATAAGCATAATATCCTAAGAGCAATACTTTGTGAGATACAGAATGTTAAAGTTAAAATGATGATTACTTTAATTTTTTATATACTAATCAACTTTGATTTAGCTATACGTTTAATTTATGACAGTAGATACAATAGCGAATTATAAAATAATGGACAGTAAAAAGAGAGGAAATGAAAAACCCAACTGTGAAAAAAAACATAACACATTTCTATAAGGTTTGTTAATAATACCATTGCCTTGTAAAAATGTTTTTAATCATTTTTGTTATTTCAGTTCCATTTGCATTTCTCTTCTTATTACTGTATGTTGTTATATAATTCACTATTGTATCTGTTGCCATAAAACTAGTTTTGTGTAAGTATGACCATAAATAAAACTTAATACATGAAAAATTTAAACTATCAACCTGCAACATTAACTTTGAATCCTATATCTCACAAACTATGGCTTGTAGGATATATGTTTATATGGACTTAGGTCCTTCATATCTACAAAATGCACTACATTGTGTAGATATCACCTGTCCACTGTCCAAATGTTTTATATATGCTACAAAAGACCCTCTATATATATATATATATATATATATATATATATATATATATATATATATATATATATATATATATATATATATATATATATATATATATATATATATATATATATATATATATATATATATTAGTGATGGCATCCGCATCCGCATGCGCGGATGCGGAACATCCGCACAAAAATCAACATCCGCATCCGCATCCGCATCCTCATTTTCGAAAATTCAACATCCGCATCCGCATCCGCACTTTCGGAAATTCAACATCCGCATCCGCATCCGCATCCGCACTTTCGGAAATTCAACATCCGCATCCGCATCCGCACTTCTCCAAAATTCGACATCCGCATCCGCATCCGCATCCGCAATTAGGAAATATGACATCCGATCTATCACTAACATATATATATATATAATATATATATATATATATATATATATATATATATATATATATATATATATATATATATATATATATATATATATATATATATATATATATATATATATATATATATATATATATATATATATGCGAATTGTAGATCAAGAGTAAGAGTGAAGAGAGAACCATCGGATTGGTTTAGCATAGGAGTGGGATTGAGACAGGGGTTTGTAATATCTCCATGTTATTTAATCTATTGATGAATGGTTTACTTAGAAAAATGGAGAGAGAAGGGAAGAGTGTTACGTTGAGAAATATGGAGGGTGAATGTGAAGTGAATGTTTTACTTTTTGCAGATGATGCGGCATGTGTTGGTGGCAGAATCTGGAGAAAAGATGAAAATACTTGTGAGAGAGTTTGAAGGGAAATGTGCAAACACGAGATTGAAATTCAATCCAGCGAAGAATAAAGTTATGAGGATTGGAGGTGGGGATGAGGAAATGTGGAGGGAGGGATTGGTTTGTAGAAGTGTGAGAATGGAAACTTGAGGAGGTGAATGAATTCAAATATCTAGTAATGTTGGGTGGAAGGTAAGGGTGGGACGGAAAAGGAATAAAGAACAGAGTGGTAGAAGGAATGAAAGTATAAGAGGGCCTAAGAAAAGTATGAAAGAAAGGAAAAACTTCGAAAGAAATAAAGATAAGAATGTTTGAATGTATGTGTTCACCTTCTGTATTGTATGTGTGTGTGAAACATAGACGATAAGTGCTCGGTCGAGAAAAAGTTTCAATGTCTTTGAGATGAAAGATTTGAGAGCGATATATAAATTGAGAAGGATTGATAGGATTAGAAATGAAAGAATAAGGGAGATGTGTAAATGGAAGAAGGGTGTAATTGATAGAGAGGAGGAGGATGTGCTAAAATGGTTTGGACATATGTGAAGAATGAAAGAGAACAGAATGGTTGGCAAGATACGTAGATCCGATGTAGATAGGGGAAGGGTAGGGGGAGGGGAAGGCCGAAGTGGAGATGGATGGATGGAGTGAGAGTGATTTTGATGGAAGGAATTTGAGTTTAGACGAAGGTAGAAGATTTGTGGAGACAGAGATGGAGGGAGGTGGTGAAAGCGTTGAAAGGTAAGAATAGTTATGTTTGTAAGGGAATTGTGTGCGGGCACCACCTCACGGAAGTGGGAAAGGTGATATATATATATATATATATATATATATATATTATATATAATATATATATATATATATATATATATATATATATATATATATATATATTTATATATATATATATATATATATATATATATATAAATTAATATATCCGCATCCGCATCCTCATCAAAATTAACATCCGCATCCGCATCCGCATCCACATCCTCATCAAAATTAATATCCGCATCCGCATCCGAACTTTTCGAAAATTCAAAATCCGCATCCGCATCCGCATCCGCACTTTCGAAAATTCAACATCCGCATCCGCATCCGCACTTCTCCAAAATTCAACATCCGCATCCGCATCCGCAAATTGGAAAATATGACATCCGATCCATCACTAATATATATATATATATATATATATATATATATATATATATATAATATATATATATATATATATATATATATATATATATATATATATATATATATATATATATATAATATATATATCCGGTGGGCAAAGGCCAGAGGCCTACTAATATCCACCAGAGTTGGAAAAATGCCGGAATTATTGTCGTTAATGGCCGACATGTCCATGTACCTGACGTTTAAAACTGCAAGTCAAAAGAAATTGAAAAAACATAAAGGAAGTGTGTTCCAAACTTGACCAGTAGAGTACATGTAAGATTGAGCATAGCTGTTAAGTCGGAGGTCGGAGAGTTGAACCCAGAAATGATTAGACTGTGTAGAAAGTCGTGTCGCACGAGCTTTTCTTAATGAAGGAGTTATACGACGTGAGAGCTCAGAAGAGCAATGTCCGTTAAAATATCGATAGTTTAGAGAGAGTGATACAACAATTCAACGGGCAGAAAGTGATTGGTGAAAATTAGTGAGAGCGATAGAGTTAATAGGACAAAATGTGTTACACTACACCTTCTCAAGGAGTGCTGAATGAGTGGAATCGTTCCTGATGTGTGTAATATTCTCCATACAGGAGCAAAAGAGTGCATATAGAGTGCAAGCAATTGGGCTGAAGTGCAAAAATTACGATGGTGCCTAAGAACACCAAACCTCTTAGAAGCTTGTTTAGAAAGAGAACTAATTTGATCTTTCCAAGAAAGATCACGAGAAAAAGATAAACCGAGAATATTAAGAACAGATGAAGGTTTGAGTTCTGATTTTTCGAAGATGTCATAGTTGTGTGGAAGATCATGTCGAGTCGAAAGATATATAGGAATAGAGTTTTTGAAGCACATTGAAAACGAGCATGTTTTCTCTGCCCCAATTTGAAATACGAGAAAGATCAGAGGTCATTTGCTCCAAGGCCACTCTTCTTACATCAATTAACTGCTGAAAGGAGTAGTAAAGGGTGGTGTCATCAGCATAGTAGTGGATAGATGATGAAGGAATAGAGAGGAGGTTATTAATGAAAATTTGAAAGAGTTGGAGATAGGACAGATCTCAGAGGAACACCACAATTTATTGATTTAAAGGAAGAACAGTGGCCGTCTACAACAGCGCATATTGATTGACCGGAAAGGAAATCAGGGAGAAGATCACAGAGAGAAGGATAGATCCGAAAGAGGAAAGTTTAGAAATCAAAGCTTAGTGCAAGATTTTATCTAAAGCATTTGATATGTCTAGCGCCACAGCGAAAGATTCATCGAGGACCAAGAGTCAGAAAGTAGGAAAAGAAGATCACCAGTAGAGTGTTCTTCACGAAAGCCGTACTGGCGATCAGAGATAAGATTAAAAGAAATGAGGTGTTTCCAAATATTCCTGTTTAGGATAAATTCGAAAACTTTTGACAGAACGGAAATTAAAGAAATAGGACAATACTTAGAGGGTTGAGAGTGATCCTCCTTCTTCGGCACAGGCTGAATGATCGCATGTTTCCAGCAAAAAGGGAAGCTCGACGTGGAAATACAGAGACGGTATAGTTTACCAAGGAAAGGTGCAAGCATGCTCAGAAGCACAAGTTTGAGAACCGCAGTAGTAATGTCGTCAGGGCCGTACGCCTTCTTAGCATTAAGCTCAGCAAGAGCAGAAAAGACATCTTTAGAAGAAATTACAGTATTAGGCATAGATGAGTTGTAGGCGGTTGAAGGAAGAGGAATAGTTCCGGAATCATGTAAGGTAGAGCTAGAGGCAAAAGTATGAGCGAAGAGTTCAGCTTTAGTAGAAGGTAAAATGGCAGTTGTGCCATCAGAAGAGACTAGAGGAGGGAAAGAGGAAGAAGCAAAGTTAGATTAACATTTTTTGCAAAATCCCAGAAAGATCGAGAGGAAGAAGAGCTAGAAAGATTATTGCATTTACGGTGGAGAAAACAGTTTTTGGTATCTATCTCGGAGAATAGATTTTGCACGATTCTGGGATGAAATATAAATTGAATGAGTTTCAGGAGTTTGAAGACGACGGTAATCTCTGAAGGCAGCATCCCTATAGCTGATAGTATGAGAACAAGTAGAGTTAAACCAAGGTTTGTTAGGTTTAGTAGAAGTGAAAGAAAATGGAATGTACGCTTCCATGCCAAAGAGAATCGCCTCGGTTATG
>SEYY01000334.1:56525-60240 GCA_009176605.1 Armadillidium nasatum
TAATAATAATAATAATAATAATAATAATAATAAATTAATAATAATAATATTTTAGTTTGCTTTTAAACAAATCTCGGAGCCTACATTTTCTTTTAAAGTTAAACATAAACTTTTTACTTTTTAATTTTAAATGAAAAAAAATTTCGAGACTCGATCGTATGACTTTTACGCATGGCTTTATACAGCGATGTTATCCTTCATCCCACGAAACCTTTAAAATTTAAAAATTCCCTATTACACGTGAGACAACAATTTTTTCAGCTCCATTTATTTATTTATTTATTTTTTTATTCTAATCCCGTCTATATATATATATATTATATAATATATATATATATATATATATATATATATATATATATATATATATATATATATATATATATATATATATATATATATATCTTTACTTTAAAATTTTGACTGAAAAAACGGATTCGAACTTCAGTTTTACCACAAGAACTTTCTAAATGTTTCAAAAAACATTAAAGATTGGGGCATGAGCAAAAACAAACATTTATTTTCACTGATTAGAAATTGAGTTGTCAGATACCATTTTTAAAAAAGAATATTTCTTCATTGACTTTACAAACTTATACATGAATAAGAAATAAAATCAATACATAAATATAAAAAGAAGGAAAAGTGAAAAAAAGATTTAACATTCATTTATTTCATTTATTACATTTGTTTTCTATTACATAAATATTTACAAAAAAAATTCGCGGTATAATATATATATATATATATATATATATATATATATATTATATATATATATATATATATATATATATATATATATATATATATATTATATATTTATATATTAATAATATATAAATTTTATTAATTATATTATTTAAATATATAAATATAATATATATATTATATTATATAATATATATATTATATATATATATATATATATATATATATATATATATATATATATATATATATATATATATATATATATATATATATATATATATATATATATATATATATAATATATTCGTATTTTATTTTTTAAAATTTTTATTTTTTATTTATTTTTTTATGTTATTTTATTGTTTTTTTTGTGTCATGTTTGTTTTAATATTTCTGTTCTTTCTACAGATGAAAGATTTTTTTTATTTGTTTAAAAACAATCAAAACTATTTCCTGATGATGGGATTAATATATTCCCGAAACGTTGAAAAAAAGAAAAAATAAGCTTTAACCTAATGTTTTCCTACAATTATTTTAATTACATAGAATTAGTTTTAAATTGATTTTAACTAGTGATTAATAATATAATTTTTCTGTGAATAAATAAAAGACAAATTTTAATCGAAAATTTTATTGTTTCTCCGAAGAAAATGTTCCGAGATCTGGTGCTACTCTTCATATATATATTATATATATATATATATATATATATATATATAATATATATATATATATATATATATATATATATATATATATATATATATATATATATATATATATATGAGAAAAGAAAGGACTATTTCAAGGGGCGTAATTCCCCTTTAAAACCAAAGGGAATCGTACTTGCAGTTCCAGGAATACTTACACGTTTTCCCTCTGTCATTCGGAATCGTTTTTTGCCTGTTCGTATTGTCATATTTCCAAGTCGATCTGCTCTGAAATGTTCGATGGGCACAGTGAAGATAGTATCTCTATTATTATCGGCTCGTTCGTGCTGAATATTTCTTAAGTCTTTATGTTTAGCCAAATATTCCTCTGTTTGCTGATGATTTGGTGAATACATCTGATTGATTGCTTTAGATGTTATGTCATGATCCTTCAGACAGTCTTGGTATCTTTTATGTTGATCATTTTCATCAGTACTGTTATCTACTTTATCAAGGACTATTCGAAGCATATTCTCAAAATTTATGACATCAGATGAAAAGTAGGTATATCTGGCACCCCTCGAAAGTGATACATATACCACTATTGTGTGATAGTTAAAATACAAAAAAAGTCATAAAATGCTCTCGAGTACCCATTTGGTGTGGATACACAAATGGCATAAGTTATTTATTTCATGCGTGAGTAATATGATAGTATAACCTAACTTTATTATCACTGAAAAAGTGATATTGAAATTTACTAATATTTTAAATTTTACAATTTGTCATTTGTAGATTTGCAATTTTCGATTCTGCAACAAAGTGGTACTAATTTGGTTCTAATATTTTCAATTTGACAACTTATAAAATCTAGACTTCTAATTTCCGATTATACAACAAAATTTTGCATGTTGCAAGAATTTTTCTAATATTACTAATGAAATTTATTGTACAATAGGACCCAGAGGTGAAACTATATATATATATATATATAATATATATATATATATATATATATATATTATATATATATATATATATATATATATATATATATATATATATATGTACACTGCCCACCATATCCCGCATGTTGCAGGAAAATTTCCCTGCAGTCGTAACGTGGAAGGAAAAAAAAAAAAAAAAAAAGACTGGTTAAAAGGAATCCCAGGCTTTAGAACCACGCGAAGAACTATTCTTTATGATTCAACCTTGTCACCCAATCCAAACTCGTGTTTTTAAATTTTTTATTTCTAATACTAATGTTGAATTTTCCACTTAAGCCGAAAGTATGTTGATTGAAAGTTTTGTTGCTCCTCCAGAAAATTTTGAAAATAATTTAATTGCGATTCGTTTAATTTTGTTTTTTCAAAATATTTTTAAAAAATTTATATTTTAAAATAAATCTGTAATTATTTTTAAGTTCGGAAATAATTTTCTTTTCAATACAATTCTGCAGCATTCTCTAAACAATCTTTCCAATTTTCAGAATAGATTGTGAAAGCTGCTATGTTTTTTCTTCCCTTATCCTCTCTTTTCTTCTCTTCTTTTCTCTTCTCTTCTCTTCTTTCATCTGATTCTTCTATCTTTTCTTTTCCCACCTGGTTTAAGCACCTCCACTCCCAACGATAGCCATATATATATATATTATATATATATATATATATATATATATATATATATATATATATATATATATATATATATATATATATATATATATATATATATATATATAGACAGTATGACACCCCACAGGAAATAAAAACAGAAATTAAAATTGGAGCAAGGCTTTCGAAGGGATAGCCACCCTTCCTCTTTCAGGCTCTAGTTTATTATTAAAAGATTTTTTTAAAAACAAAAAGGCATAAAAATACTTGGTTGGTAGTTCAAATAAAATTGTTAAAACCTTTAAGAAAACTTGAAAATTTTGAAAAATTTTTAACAATATGATTCGTAAAATCATCTAATAAAACATTATTATGAACATTAAAATTATTTACATTTTTAATTAAAAAGGATTCTATAAATTGTCTTTTATTTACATTATCTTCTTTAACAAGCAACTTCATCTCCTCCAGTCCAATTCTATGATTATTCGATATCCGATGTCTATGTAAAGCAGAATTTTCATCTCCAACTTGAAGCGAATATTTATGTTGGTATTTTCTTCTTTTAAAATCCACCGTCTCACCAATATAAACACTATCGCAATCTTTGCAAGGGACCTGATAAACACCTGCATTATGTTCGTCCTTTTTTATCGAGATTTTTTGTCTATGAAAAAACTTTTTAATATTCGTTGGGACACTCGACACCAACAAAAACTCTCTTGGTAAAAATTTCTTAAT